>JALPQI010030802.1:0-44716 GCA_025490895.1 Thaumatotibia leucotreta | reverse complement strand
GGCTACCATTTTTTTGATCGTGCTGCGAGAACGAACAACTTTTGTCGGCTTCGGTTCGTCTTCGTAAACCCAAACTCGTGATTGGTTTTTCGATTCAGGCTCATATGCGTAAATCCATGATTCGTCACCTGACACAATACTAAAAACGGCATTTGAGCTCCCTCCATTAAATCTTTTTAAAGTTTTGCGGCACCAATTGACACGTACCGTTTTCTGGTCGTCAGATAACAAGTGAGGAATCCACCGGGAAAATAACTTCCGCACGCCCAACTCTTGTTGTAAAATAACTTGTACCTGACTCATTCCAATGCCTAAAGTCTCCTGAATCTCCCGATATGTAACATGCCAATCTTCCTTTATCAGTTGGCGAACAACATCGATGTTTTGATCGGTAACGGCCGTTTTCGGTCGACCCTCACGTACGTCATCCGCAAGAGACACACGGCCACGTTGGAATTCCGAATACCACCTGTATATGGTCGTCTTTGAAGGTGCTTCACTACTAAAAGCAATAGTTAATCGGTCTCCAAATTGTTGTTGTGTTAATCCACTTTTAAAGTCATAATAAATCATTGCTCTAAAACTTTCGCGGGACAGCTCCATTTTCACCAGCGACTCAACGACTTTAAAAAACAATTGAAAATCGGACATTGTTTTTTTTTCTAAGTGGCCAGTGTTTTCGAATAATGAGACTATGCTTGTAAGAAAGAGGTATAACACATGTCAAATATACGTTCCTAAGTATTAAGTTCCCGAAATTTTCAGGGCATCCTACGTACCGATACTTGAAAAGTCATGGTACGACTACAGGTATACTATGCTTCCAGACCGCGGTCGGACCCGCGGCGACGTAGCTAATCCGTACGTTAGTTAGGAGCCTAATCCGCCGTCTGAACTAATACGAGAGTCTATATCGCGGTTTCTAGACTGACAGAGTTTAGGCGCGAGCTTAGCTTGAATGTAATCACCTAAAGCACGACTTAGGAATGGCATCTACTCTTTCATCATCATCATCAGCCTATGATAGTCCACTGTCCACGTAGGCCTCTCCTATTAACTATGCGTATAAACGCATTGGGAGGTAAATGCTCATAATCGCCACGCTGGGCAAACGGATTGGCGATCGCAGTAATGTGTCCACTATGATGACGCTGCTGCCCATCATCAATCTTTTATCAAATAGTGGTCAGTGATACTTTTTGTTCTAAAAACTTTACATTATTCGAGTTATAGTCAATAAAATCCCCGTAGCGAAGCGCTTAGATAGCAAAAAAACCAGGACTTCTAAACCTACCTACCTAAGGCTTCACTAAACTTTTATTTGAAGAAACCCGCTCACACTCGGATAGTAATGTCAAAACTCTACAGTAATTTGACACTAGTGTCTGAGAGAAAGCGTTATTCTTCGAGTAAAACTTGGTGAGATCGAGCAAGTATCGTAAAATTGCCAATGCACGGCATAGCCCCAACAATTGACAATTGCAATCATAATGTCACACTTGTTGATTAGCATGTAGGTTTAGTATATAGATGCATGAACATTTTAATTCCATGTACTAAGTATATGTTACGGAAAGTATTTGGTCGACATTGAAGCATGAAATTTGGCAACAAAAAATTCTGAAACAGTAAAACTGGATAAATGTGAGGCAGTCTTCAAAAATAAGTTTATGCAGAACCCTCAAAGTTGAAGTAAGATGGTGTAGCACCCTCCAATAAAGAAACCGACAAAATCCATCACCAATGTCATAAACGTGCCACAAATGTGACACGGAATAAATAACTTTACGTCCAAGAATCCCTACACGACTGCGCCAATTAGACTGACAGATTACTTTGTGAATTAATTAACATCTAAGGGCACAAAGCAAACGAACCAAACGTTTTAATCATTCAGTTTGTAGCTCAGGGTATTAGGGACATAAAAAACCGTTAATTGGCTTAAAATAAATCCGTTAACAGGAATGCCGATTGAATATTAAGCTGGAGTAAGCCGACTGTGCTCGATACAATGATTTTTTGTTAAATAACAATGTTTTATTTTGAACGGGCATCATTTATATCGTAGAATCTGTTCTGCAATAATCACAAAATCACAGACGCGTTTTTTTTTTCTTACTTTAAATGTACATATCGTATTTCATATCATAATTTAAATTGGAAAATAATATACACTTATAAAAATTAGTGTTAAGAGCCCTGTATAGATTTGATAGGGAAAATCGTTAATGTTGAATTAGCGCATTTAGTTAATGTAAATTATAATTGTCAAGATAATATGAACTATGGGTATTATAAAAAAAAGTATTGACAAATATATAATATTATTTTAGTATACAAAAATACGATTAAATAAGAAGCCTTGTTTTGCGAGGGCTTTGATTCGTACAATAATTTACCTAGATTTTTAAATATAAATTTTCATGCCACCTAATTCATTTTATAATATTTTAAATATACATGAAATGAAGTTTTTTCGCATTACTAATTTTATGAAATATACCTTATAACTTTTTATCTACTATACATACAATACTTCTGCATTTTTTCTTAAATTGGTTCTAGCTATATGTAATTTTATTTGAAAAATATGTATTAAAATGGAAACAAGTGGTCCACTTTGTCCTTAGACGACTCACTTTTCATACACATAGTTATATAATTATAACTTACATACCTCGAACATTACTATAACAAACACACATACTTACGTACATGGATTAAGACACAAATTAATAGAGTCTGGTTAACGAAAGCTGAGAATGAGTTTTTTACGGAACTTTTCATATGGCATCACAAGCTGAATTGTCAAACGTCATGTTCTGTCTTTCGTTCGAATTGACACCCATTGCTCGCTTTCCACAATTGCAACGTTTACCAGAAGGTCTGGGAGAGGTTGAAGGAGTTAACGCTGTCAAAAATACGGTAGAAAAGTTATGCGAGTTGGAGAAGAAAGAAAAAAGTTCGCGAGTATAACTGCCTCAGATTGGAAATCAATGGCTGACCATGTCATTCATGTGGAAGATAAGTACAGCGAAAGAGACAATGTCATAAAAACTGCATTAGATGAGTTTATTATGTGATTTATGTGTTATGGCACAAATAGTATGAATCATTAATATGAATCATTGTATGAGTTTTTTAAGTCTGACTTTAATTATTCTGAATAAAAAATATAAATATTTCGTATCCTATTTATTAAAAATACACACACCGGCAGAATCATATTTTTTAGTACAGGCTCTAGTGCGAGAAGTGGGTCATTTTAAGTCAGGTTCAAAACTTCGGAGGGCCATCTGTACTAAAAAACGTCGTACGAGATACGTGCAATAACGAAATTCGTAACTTGTGTCGATTTAAAACACTCCCTATCGGTCGTGTTTTAAAAAATCGCCACTCGTTTCGAATTTCACGTTTTTCGCACTTGTGTCGTAATGGACAATTTTATAGGTAGTTTTAATGATGATTACACCCATTCTGCGATGATACAATTTACAAATCGTTACTAATATTACCTATACCTATGTATAGACATATAATAGTGTTATATCCAAGTGTGAAAATCACTCTGTTTTTCGGCCATATTAGGGCATTTTCGCGAGAAGAGACCCAAAAAAAATTTTTTTTAAGGTAGTTCGAGTTCTTTCAATCTAGGAGAAAAAAAGTACGAGAAAAAAATGGTCCCAAATTTTTCATACATTTTACATGCTCTCCACTTTGTAACCGCTGTACAAAGTGTTTGAAAAACGGTTACGTAATAGAAACAAAAATTTGGGACACTTTTTTTCTTCTAGTAGGATCGAAAGAGCTCGTGATTCTGAGCAGGAAAAACATAAAATTTACTTGTTTCAGAAATATAAGTTTTTGGATCTCTTCTCGCGAAAATGCCCATTATGGTATAAAGACTATAATGATATGAAGAGCCGAAAAACATATCAAATTTTAAGCCAATCTGTTTAGTTATTTTCAAGTTATATCATAGGTTCGACACATTACCAAGCTCAAAATAGGTACATAATATGTATGTAAAAAGTTAAAACTAACTTGGTGTTGTCGAATCTATGATATAACTTGAAAATAACTAAACAGATTTGCTTAAAATTCCTTTAATAGCTTTAAATCCATTTAATAACATGGGTCATTATTAGTAGTAGGTACCTATAATACCTACATCATATTGCATTGTGTCATGTAGACAAAGTTGCATGGAACAGCTACGTTATGTACATATACATAATATATTAATTTGGATTGTAATAAATACAGGTAATTTAACAAAATAATTTTAAGTTTTAAATATATTACAAGTAGGTATCAAGACTGATTTTCGGGGTGCAACCCAGTGATACCATACTCTATATTTTATTAATTTGCCGCCATTTCTCATTCTCAACTTTCATTTGCCAGACTCTAGTACATTGTGCATCAAGTATTGAATGACTAACGAGAGTGTTAAAAGCCCGACGTCGTAGGATTCCGCTCACCGACCGTGATGCATACAATGTTTTTTATCACACTTGCCGACAAAAAAAAAGTTTTAAGACAAAATATTATTAAATGACGTACTGAAATTTCTATTAATCCCTAGGGAATTCCACTTTTCTATTACTCCCACTACGCATTCAAGCAATGGCGCGCTTAGACAGCAAGTGTAATGAAAAAAAAATGAAAAAAATAAAAGGAAATAATGATTTATACCATAACACAGAATATCGGCAGGCTTCTCTTGCCCTAAATGCCAGAACTAATGAGCGAACAGAGTTGGGATCTCCTAGCCTTCCTTTGTCTAAGTTTTACTTAAAATAATTAGGTCACAAATGCTTAGAGCTCGTTAAAAGTTTCCTTCAGCTCTCAACTTCTGCTTCACACGTTGGCTGCAACTAGCTATTATTCTTCATACTATTAAATAACACCGTCTGAAATTGCGTTGCAGATTTTCCTTCTATACAGTGTGTTACTATGACCCGGGCTTTTACAAAATTAGGTAATAAATTAGGGGTCGGAACTGTGGAGGGTCTATATCGAATCGCATAAAAGTATTGTTCCGAATATTATGTCGCATAAGAATTTTACGTCGAAAATAGTTTCGCCGAATTATTGTTTCGCATATTTTTCATGTGTCGAAGTTTTTGCGCCTAAAGTCGTCTGTCCGAAACATTATTCATCCTAATGCTTATTGTGTCTAAGATTCCTTTGCTGAAATTGTATTATGCATATGTTTGATGATCCTAATATTGTACATTCTAAAATTGCTGCTAAACATAACGCATACTAAAATGAAATACGATCCACCAACACGTCGACGGAGCCCCTAGCGGGGCTCCTATTTCCGCTCTAAGGGACAAAATATACCTAACGAACCTATCCAGGTGGATTACATGATTTTGAAATGTTTTTCTTTTTCATGCGGGGGGCTTCACCCCCCGAGCCTCGCCCCCCCGTCCCCCCCTATTTGGTCTCTCTCCTAGCAGCTGGAGCAGACCTACTATTTGTATTGTAAAATGTCTAAGATTAATGTTTTAACCTAACTTAACCGTATCGGTTCTGCCCCTCTCGTTTTTCTGCAATCAGGTTATCTACAAATAGCTAATTCCATCTGATAGACGTGACAACTTAATACAAATGTAGTTTAAGTTAGTTTAAAAGACTAGTGCTGTTATTTTAGCCACTCTAATAATGCGAAATATTTTTTATGACAATCGATATTAGTAATATTACATGTTAGATAATTTAAAAATCGGCATACGAATATTCGGAAAAACATACTTTAGGACTTCTATATGTGTATGCATAAAAATAATTCGGCGAAACGATTATTATGCCAATCAACAATATGCCAAATGTTTCGGCCAAAACATTTTCTGCATAATGAACATTATGCGAAGAGACGGGCACCCATCTACACACCCACACATTGAAAGTTGAAGATTGCGAGATAGGGAATAAAATTGGATACAGATTTTTCAATAATATTCGTATTTTTCTTGGCTAAAGTGTTCCCATATGTCAATTTTAAAGTTTTGTTTAAGTGTTGCACCCATAGTTCCGACCCCTAGTAATATTAAGCATTACTGGCAATCGTTTTCAAGTGTTAACATTTGACAAATATTTAAATTGACCGTACAGTTAATTTTATTTCCTCCAAACGATCTACAAACTCGTGTATTACTTAGTTGTCAAACGTTACGAGTGGCTGCGATCTATCATTGTCAAGTGCAAATTAACGGTTTATTTTGAATACATTGATTCTCAATTAACTTTAAAAAAAAAAATACTTTAGAAAGTTAACTACTTAAAAAAAAAGTTTAGTCATATTGATTTTCAAAACTACAATTTATATATATAGACTAAATCTAACTAATCTACTGAACCTAACCTATATCTACCTTGTGGTATCATATAATTTTACCGAAGAAGCTGGCGGCATTTCGAACAATTCGAACCCTGAGCATTATTAGATTCAAAATTAAAATTAAAATTTTGAATCAAATAATGCTCACTGTTTGGCTAATAATCTGCATCGCATTCCTCGGTTTCAATAAAAGCCAGTACCTATCACGGTAACACACTGTATAGGAATAGTAAAACGATTGCAACTGAAATGTTTCTGAAATTGAGAATGCTCTCATGTTGTTGTATTAAATTTTTTCGTAGATTTACCTACTGAAACCAACATTACCACCACAATTATACTTATTTATAACTGTGTGTGTGTGTGTGTATAATTATAACCTGAAAATTATTCTTTAAAGCTTAACAGTGCATATCTGACGTCGTCAAAAAACCCTTATCTTAATAATAAAAACCGGTTTACCCACCGCGGGCACTAAAAAAATACTTCCGAAACAATGAAGGGAGATTAAAATGTAATAAAATATATATACACCCAAGGGAAGTAAGTATCTATTAAGTCACAGAGCGTATGAAAAGGGATGTGTGCTTACGTACATAAGACTGAATATAAATAATATAATTTTCGTCTCGGGAAAGTTTAATTTTCATTAGTAGATAGCGGGCTGAAAATTAGCTTATCTATGCCTAGGGAGTAAAGCTTTTTTCAATACATCACGTGTTTTTCTTTGAATTATTGCAATGATTAGGCATTTAAAAATGAAAGAAACAAGTTCCATGGAACGCACGAAATTATTTAATTAACATTTTGATTATGTATGCATAATTACATATAAGCGTTGCCTTGCATATTTATACACTAAGTAAGTTAAACGTAAGTTTATGCGATTTAGATCCGTTTATCTTTAAAAAATGAGTGATAATCGTGAATGTTTCAATCAATATATTAGAATCTTAAACCTGAAGTTCAGATACTTTTTATTATTTTTCATCACACCTGTTTGGTAAGTGCGCCAATCGCCAATAGGCTGCGGTGATGTGCGCCGTAGGTGCGTCATTACGTCCTAGTGGGCCGTTAAGGATTTTCATACAACATTACGTCGCACTAGCGCGGTCCGGCGCACGCCGCGCGCCGCGCCGAGATTTCTTTTATGAAGATGATGAAATTAAGTCATCCCTGATTTAGACCATTTTAGAGTAGTTTTGTGAAAATATATTGTTTTATTTACTTTTTTGCATCACAGGTGTGATGCAAAACATTGTGTGTACCACGGGCGGTACAAGAATTATGAACTCGTGTGAAGTAAAGCCCGCGCCTTCGGCTTGGGCTTTACTTTCACACTCGTTCGCAAATTCTTACTTACCGCCCTAAATACACAATGTACTAATTGATATTTAGTAGTATTAACGTTAAAATATATCTCTGAATGTGTAAGACTTTCTCTTTCTGTCTTTGACACATGGACGTCAAATGACAACTACTGAAAAAATATATACAGGATGCTCGCGAGGAAACCGAAAGATTTTAACTATGCATTCTAGACATCAAATCAAACAAAAAATATTATGGGACCTAACGTCAAATTCCACAAAAAAATCTTTTTTTTTTAGACTTATTGAATACTTTTTAACATTTCCAATATTTTTTATCATAACAACAATTTGTTAAAATCAATTTTTGAAATGTTTTTTTTTGGGGGGCAGGTTTTTTCCTCAAGTCTATTCTTATTTTTTGACTGTCAGGCAACACATTGTGGTAGCATTGTAATCAAAAAGAAGTTTTATGACGAGTTACGTTGAAAAACTTTTTTCGAAAAAAGGTTAATCATCTCTGGAACCAAGTCGAATCCAGGAAATTTTATATAACATTAAATAGTCTAACTATGCACAGGAATTCAGCATTAAAATCTTGCGGCTTCCTCGCGAGCACCCTGTACATTACAAGGTGTTCATTGCCAGCTCCATTTTATAAGCTGACACATCGTTCGCTACTCCACGTGTCAAACAATGTCATGGGGGTATTTTATGGTGTCGTTTCAAGAAACCTTTGGGTACGAATTTTGATTGAACGAGGAATAAAGGATTGTCTTAAATGGAATTCGTTTATGGTCGGATTAAAATCGTAATTGGATGAACCTTCTAGGAAGGATTTCAGGTTATTTATAAAATATGTGTTTGGCGGCAAAGGATTTCAGTCGCATTTAATCAAATGTGGTTCTTTGAATGTATGAATCATTCATACCCACAACAGAGAACATTACAATATTTTATTACTTATAAATATTGGTTGGCAACGCTGGGCAAGCGGATTGGCGATCGCAGTAATGTGTCCAATATGATGACGCTGCTGCCCATCATCAATCTTTTATCAAATAATGGTAAGTGAAACTTCAATCCCTTAATCGACTCTTACGACACTCGCAGGAGGAGTTGGGGTGGTGACAAATATATTTTTACTGCCGTTAACACAAGGCATTTGAGTGTTTACTAAAATTAAAACATATAAATACGAGTATAAAAGAGTAGAAAAAAATACAGTAAACCAAATACAATAAAATGAAATACAGCAACCAAAAATTTGACTTACAATCACATTTTTGTGATCTTAACATGTCGTCGGTAGAAAACAAAAAAGTCTAAACAAATATGGCCGACTTTCCATAGCATTGGAAGTCTTTGACACACATCGTGACACACGATGACAGATATATTTTTACGTTAATTTAATACTAATAAATATCAAAAATGTTAAGTAAAAATATATGTAAACTCAAGGTTTAAGATTTTCGGTTGGTGATAAAACCAAGATTAGATTTATGTTATTTCATAAAACTGCGTGATTATTAAATAATAATCAACCTTTTCAGGTTTGATTACACTCTTTTTTTCTACAGTCTAGATTGTAGATGGTTGGAACTCTAGGCGTGTCATACATAATGTGCATAAACCTCTAGGTGTATGCACATTTGCATACACCCCAAGGTGTATGCACATTTGCCATTCAGTCATTGAAAGTTCACATTTAAAGTTTTTAAAACTCCATTTTCTTAACACTGCATGTATGTACAACAAATTTTTCCCCTCACTAGCTCGTAAAGCGCTCTTTTATCCTTTAATACGACTCGCTACTCTCGTGGCTCAATTTTGGAATCTTTCACTAGCTCAGGTCTCAATATTGGCACGACAGTTAAACAACAACTTTCCCCCTTGTATAATAAATAGCTAACTATTTTAATGGTGGTAGTACAAGGGTAACCTTATCCCTGTTAGGAATCTCTTCTAGTTAACCATTTGGCAAATTAGTGAACTACAGCTACCAAGAGATAAACCTTAGTAAACCGAGTTAATAGAAAACACGTTTTTCTTCTAACATTAAGCCAAGGTCATCCTAAAATAACAAAATAATGCTATCCCACAGTATTTTACGTATATGCAGTCGTTTAAGCACGCCCTTAGTAATAAAATAACCCCTGAAATAACCTTTATATACTTTACAACTGCAAGCGACGGTAAAGTAATATTTTTACGCCGGAATAAAATGACGTTTACGACCGTGCGATTCGTAATATTTATAATATGATTGAGTGCATTACGATTTAATCAAGAATATAATACTTTTTTACATTAATTACTTTTTACACAAGCTGTACTTTTAATGATTTCATTAATTTTACTCAGCGCAGTGAATAATTTTTAAACTTATCGAAGGTAAGGCAAACGTACGATTGCTCGTTGCTGACTTTCAATCTTATGTCGTTATGACAGAAGTGAAATTTAACGGGCACTGAGCCGTCAAGTATTGGTACCTTGTGGACTTACAATGTTTATAATACATACAGACAAGCGAAAAATGTACGTGAATCGATTCCCTTTCTTCTGTAGGTACCCTAATTGCAACAGGGTCAAGGTGAACGGTTCATCATCATCAGCATCATCATCATCGTCTCAGCCATAAGACGTCCACTGTTGAACATAGGCATCCCCTCTGGACCTCCATATGTACTGGTTAGATGCGACCTGCATAACGTCGTTTGTCCATCTTGTGGGCGGACGTCCTACGCTGCGTTTGCCTAGCCGTGGTCTCCACTCGAGCCCTTTTCGGTCCCATCGACCATCTGCTCTGCGTGCAATGTGGCCTGCCCATTGCCACTTCAGCTTGCTAATCCTGAGGGCTATGTCAGGCGAACGGTTAGTGAAATAAAAACACAAAGATAATATCAAAAGGGATGCTCCTCTACAGAGTTTTACAGAAAGGGCAAGTAAGTTATACCTGAGACTTAATTCTCCGACGTACTTTCGAAACACTCAAATTATATTCTACATAATATATAATTACATAATACATAATACAGGGTGTGGCCTGTAACAGGAGCAAAAAATCAAATGGAAGACTCCTCTGACTGCCTCTAGTTATTCGCAAAAGGTCCCAGTGTTTTAAAGTAATCCATTAAGGAGAAACAGTATGTTAAAGTTACGACCTATGAGTAATGTATCTAGGTATCACAACATTGTACCTTATTAATGATTAAACATATTGGTAGTTCAGTGGACATAAAACTAAATGAGCTAAAAAGTTTTTTTGAACTCATGGTTTTTTAACTGGTTTAGCAAAAAAAAACATTTTTTTTTGTGTTACACCGATTTAACTTTTTTGGTATAAGTCGACTGCAGTAAAACTACATAAAAAAAAGGAAAAAAAATTTTTTTTTTATGTTTTAACTATTAAATTATGACTATTTATTGGGTTATTAGTGTACCGTTTCATTTTTTGCTCCTATTACAGGCCACACCCTGTATATTTTTCACTCGGTTTCAGTTCTCTCTCGCACTCGTGAATTCGTACATAAGTGTGACAAGGAGGCAACACTTCGTTCGTGGTTCGCGGTAGAGCCTTTGTTCGAGGCCTCGGGATGCCCATCGCGATAACTCCAGCTTTATGGGATGTGTTTACGACGCCTGATCCACCATCATAGTTAGATTGTGATTTAGTTTTTGCGCAGATTTGTTTATAAAGTGCTCGCGACATTGCGAGAGATTTTAATGGTGTATTCCTGACCATATTTAGAGTCTGTAATATTGTATAAAATTGCTTGGCATCGGCTTGGTTTCAGAGGTACCTAATCAAACATTTTTTGTAATTCGTTTTTCGTGGTTTTTTGTAATTAGTTTACTATACAGAGTGTTTTTTTTAAGTGGGACAGTATGGGGAAATCGAAAACTATAGAAGATACAAGGAAGCTGTCTTAGGAGATATTAGCTATTTTTTTGAGATAATAATTTTGGCATTTTCAAAATTTTGGTCAAGTGCGAGTTGTACCTAAAAATTAATAAAATTGATAAAAAAAAATTTTTTCGGGGGTCGACGTGATTTCATGCGTAGACAATTTTATTGTATTGGATAAAAAAAATCTGAACAGCAGAAGTTAGTAAAATTTAAGAAAATCATAATAAAATAAGTTACATGTCGCGAGCTCATAAAGAAAAAAATAATGAAAATATCCAACAAATATCAAAATACGAATAGATACGCAATGGTCATTCCAAAT
Organism: Thaumatotibia leucotreta; assembly: GCA_025490895.1. Classification (NCBI taxonomy): domain Eukaryota; kingdom Metazoa; phylum Arthropoda; class Insecta; order Lepidoptera; family Tortricidae; genus Thaumatotibia; species Thaumatotibia leucotreta. Next base: position 32,819 of record JALPQI010030802.1, on the reverse strand, counting down.
TTAAAGTTTTTTTTTTCTTTACGAGTTCGTGACATGTAACTTAATAAAATCCTTTTGAACTTAAATAAAACGTTCCAAATTCAAATGTCGTGTTCGAAAAGTGTAGGTAATACTTTTTTAAATATTGACCTTGCAGTAGTAGGTAGACACTTCACAGTGGATGTAATATGAGAAATGGTTTTCTTAAATTTGACTAACTTCTGCTGTTCAGATTTTTTTTATCCAATACAATAAAATTGTCTACGCATGAAATCACGTCGATCCGCGTCAAAAAATTTTTTTATCAATTTTATTAATTTTTAGGTACAACTCGCACTTGACCAGAATTTTGAAAATGCCAAAATTATTATCTCAAAAAAATAGCTAATGTCTCCTAAGATAGCTTCCTTGTATCTTCTATAGTTTTCGATTTCCCCATACTGTCCCACTTTAAAAAAAACACTCTGTATACGACATATTATTCATTAAAATGCTACCGTAATTTGTTCTAATCTTATCACACATTTGCCTAACAATCGAAAATAAGAACGCACTTGTTTATTTTGACGTCTAGAATGCGTAGGTAAAATCTCTCGCGATGCTCGCGAGCACCCTGTATAGTCTGGCAAACCAAAATTAGCAGTAACAATAGGGGCAAAAAACTATACATATTCATATTTCTGCCTTTTTTTCAGTATGATTTTTGTCTATGCCTCAAGTGAGTAGTTAAAACCCTATTCTAACTATAGTTAAAAGTGAAAAAGCTCCTGCGTATTCCATGCTACGTAGAAAGGTTAAAGAAAACTAAAAAATAAACCTTTCCATTAACCATATATTGTTATCAGATAGACTAAACTATTTATCAACGTTTTACGCCCAAAAACGCCGGAAAAAGATAATTATTTCCCAAACCATCTGCGAAAAGGCATGTATTTCTGCTACCTACATTTTTTTAACCAATTTATCATTTGTCCGTCTGTCCGCGAGACAATGGCGGACATAGTTAATTATGTTGGCACACAATGGTCCACTGTTTTTGGGCCGGGAAGGGTCACTTGATGACTTATGTTAAAATGTTGCCCGGAACACATTGACACAGTTTTCGGACAAAAGCTTTTCATATCGGTGATATTGCGTTATAAATTTGATGGAAAACAGGAGCGAATGTAATATGTAAAAATTGGTTGCTATGTTTTTGAGATAATAGGGAACCACAACGTACCTATTTAAGTAAGGTTATATGTGAAAAACCTAAGTAAAAGGGAGCGTAGTGTTGAAGTAACCTGCTTGTACGAGTAGGTACGAGCACGTTACTCGTTAATGTATGTGGTTCGTTTGATGAGCCGTGTAGCAATGTACCGAGAAGTTTCATAAGTTGCGAAAGTTCTATAGAGAATGTTCTCGGAAATTAAAATTTTACAAGCAATCTAATCATGCCAAAACCGTTGTTATACATGCCTTTTAAGGTATATTTTATGCCTTCTTGACTCAATTGTGAAATAAAATATGCTTAAAACACTTTTTTATAAGTTCTCATGGAAACATTCTCAATGAGAACTTACTCTTAAATTCTCTTGAAAATCACTATATTCCCGCAATTTTCAGAATGTTCTACAACTTGTACATTGCTAGAGCCGTGTGGTGACTAAAGTCGACTAGGGGATTGAAGTGTCACTGACGATTCTTTGATAGAAGATTGATGATGGGCAGCAGTGTCATCCTAGTCTAGTGGACACATTACTGCGATCGCCATTCCGCTTTCCCAGCATTGCGATTATGGGCAGAGATACCTCCTAATTCGTCTATAGTTCTATACGCATAGTCGATAGGAGACGCCTACTCCCAGCAGTGGACTGAGATAAGCTGATATGTGTTCTACATGGTCACCAACTTAATACCTTAAGGTTATACTATAAGATACACAGAAGTAGTTTAAATTAAATTAAATACTTACTAACATACTTAGGTTATTAGTTACTAACAACATATGGATGTAAAAAAAGTCCCAAATAAATGATTTATTAGTTAAGTTAGTTTAGCCGGTTTCCTGGTTTTCGGCCTTTTTCATAGTAAATGTATGAAGCGTTGGGTGGCCGAGAAATAAAAAAAAACTGTCCGAAAACCCCCTAAACTACTTATTATAAATTATAAGACCAAGATTGTTTTCTGAAAGTGCGTGATTATGAAGCAAGTTTATTATTTTCGTGTTTTACTAGCGCACCGACTTTTTGTTGTATCTCTGGGACAATGTACTTTATTAAGTTAGCGAGCAAAGCTCCGGAATAAATGAAAAACAACTGCTTATTTTCAGAATAACTGACCTTGAACTTGAAACGCACTATCAGCAAAAGAAACTAAGAAAATTCTGGACACATTTGTTTAGCTGGCGCTGCAAACTTGTCTTGTTTTATCTATTTCATTCCAATTTTAGGCTCTCAGCTCAAAAGCCCGATGTTATCTTTTATCGCCAGACTTCACATAAATCTGGGATGTTCGGAATATCGCCGAATTCTGAACAAGCTTTTGATATCACACGGTATAGTAAGACAAGAGCAAGTATTTATATATATATATACACGGTGTAATCGATACGTGTTTACAGGCCATAATTCCGTAAATATGAGAGATATCAGAAAACTTTTAACTGATATTGTAACTACGTTACCCAACGAGTAAAATTATATTAATACCTTTTTCTAAATAGATGAAGTAATATTAAAAATACTAACTTAAAACGCCCCCATACATTTAGTATGATGACTTACAGCCTTAAAGAATGTCGGGTGTCGTAAGAGATAAAACTGTTAAGATTCGTTATTTGTACGAATACATTGTAATAAAATAATAATACTACCGTTTATGAAATAATTAATCTAACTTTAATACTCAATATTCGTAATAAACTAGTCTTTTAATGAACGGCTACGTACTAAATGTATTGGAGGGTTTGAAGTTAATATTTGAGATATTTCTGATTTAATTTCAAAAAAGTTAGTAGTGTAATTTTACTCGTTGGGTAATGCACTTTCGATATCAGTTTTTTTTCTGATATATCTCATTCACGGAATTATGCCCTGTAAACACTTATCGATTACATCCTGTATAAGTGTATACAGGGTGAAACATGAGTCGTGAACAGTAATACGTTTTACTAACTCTATAAACAACTAACAATTAAATGCCCCACAAGTTAGGTACTTAAAAATTGACAAGATATCTATTTATTTTTGTATTTTCTGGCTTTATAATGAAATCATTTAAATGAAATCTTCAAATTGAAGTGATTCATAACGGCAATTTTGTCATTTCGTGTAAATTATATTTACTACATATAACGTTTTAAATAGCTTAAATAGCCGTTATCATATCTGAAGTATTTTAATCGTATGAACAGGCAGTGGCTATCATTTTTGAAAGATATAACAATTCGGATTCCATATCTATACAAACTTAAGTAAAAACTTACAGGTGTAAATATTCTCATTATTACATGTAAAATACTAAATTTACTTGGCTTTGCTCAAAGTCAAACAATATCTAATAAATAGGTGTCGGTGGAATATGAAAATATAAATAGCTCTACTAACTCGCATTTCTCTCTCAGGACCCATTTCTGTTTTTCCAAAAAAATAAACAAGATTTAGTCAATTCATGGAAATAAATTCATGTAATATTCAGTGAATATATGATTTGAGCGCCGTAAAATCTAAAAGCATTCAAAGTAGGTACAATTAAATTTGCACTGCAAACAACCCCTGTCGACTGAGTTTATTGGGGCTCCATTATTTTGCAGGTAAACTAGAGGTAGAAAAGTATTGAAGACTGCCAATTTTCATGTAAAGACATCATTGTTCTAATTTGGGCTACGTCCGATCTCAATCGCTTCGCGTATCTTCGGTGGCAAGTCATCATCATCATCATCATCATCATCTCTTCTTGACCGATTTCGGCCACGGCGACCGGTTGAACTTTCTACTGACGCCGCGGCCACGACATCGGTCTAACTAAGGCGACCGGCTAAGCGGAAAACGTATGGTGCTTCCTCTCGTACCCATATCGGAACCCCGCTCCAACTCATGGATTCGCTCGCCGCTGGTCGCCTTAGACCAATGTCGTGGCCGGGCCGTGAGAGCATCGCTCGTGTGTTCTCATAATGGCTTACGTAGCCTATTTTTGTAACAAATGTGCGACTGTATTTGCTGCAAGTCAGCACCCCACTTACGTAGTTATAGTTACATAGGTGGCAAGTAGCACTCGCGATACGCAATACGCGATTATCTACGAGGGAGATGGATGGTAAGTAAGTCCGCGTTAATAGCACGGCGGCGGTTCATGGCAACCGCACCGTCCCATTGTCCGTCTGTAACGGCGCTATGACTCACAACGTCGTCGGAGAACGAATTCAGTTTGACAGGAAGTTTCCGGTACTTCCGGCCTGGGGCGGAAACGGAAGGAGACCAGGTATTTTTACGACTGGCCCATTTTAATATTCAGATTGTGATTTGTCATTTCGTTGCTATTATATGAGCTTTGAACATTGAGAGCCAAAGTAACCGAAATAGCTCTCCGAATCGCTAAACTGAAGTGGCAGTGGGCGGGGCACTTTGCTCGTAGAACCGATGGCCGTTGGGGCAGGAAGGTTCTTGAGTGGCGGCCACGTACCGGAAGGCGTAACGTGGGTAGGCCCCCCACAAGGTGGACTGATGACGTGGTGAAGGTCGCAGGAGTCCGCTGGATACGGGTGGCGCAGGACCGGTCATTGTGGTAATCTTTGGGGGAGGCCTATGTTCAGCAGTGGACATCTTTCGGCTGATTTTTAATAAATAATTTATAATTATGGTGTATGGTGTGTCGGTGAAGGAAAACTTCGTGAGGAAACCTGCATGCATCCGCGAAAACATTCAAAGGTGTATGTGAAGTTCCCAACCCGCTTAGGGCCAGCGTGGGGACTATATCCTAATCCCTCTCATATATGAGAGGAGGCCTGTGACCAGGAGTGGGACATTATTTAGGCTAAAATATTATATCATGATGTAGGTACCTACGGATTATATAATAATGAGTTTATTTTGAGTCGGCTCTTACGACACCTCCGTCACCACGGCAATATGCGGCGTATATTTATATAATATAACAAATTATAAAATATTTTAAAATAAAAATAAAACCGCCTTCAAAAATTCGCCCGAACTAAAAGGTAAAAAATAATTTTAGTTCCTACTTCTTAGGATTTTCTACCCAAACCTTTAAACCTTTTACCCTATTCATTGAAATAAAATATTATGGCTAGGTATCCTACAGATTTCTAAGAAGTCGGTGCCAAGCCAAATACGTTCATAGGTAGGTATAATTATAGTTATTAGATAGAGCTTTGTAACTTACTCCGATTATGTTTATATCAACAGAATGATCTACCTCAGTCATTTTGATGAAAGCATAACCGGAGTGACAGTAAGTTACAAAGCTCTATCAAATACAGTCATATACTCGCGAAGTGAAAATGTTATACTTAAAGAATTATCCCCCAACTCCCAATTGCTAAGGAGTTGTACCTTCCATCATCAGATCACCAACTTAAAAGGTTCATGACTAGACGCAAATACTTATTTAGTCTTCGAAAATAAATGAAAAATGTCATGTGTGCATACAACATTTGAAGAGTTCCCTCGATTTCTCCAGGATCCCATCATCAGATCTGGATTCGCCGCTGTCCCAAATCAAAACCTAGCAAGGGACATTTTTTGACAAAATACGTTTTTTTAATGTATCTGCCCCAAATGTTGAGCTGCGTCTAATGCAAAAACACCTGTATTTCTATCTCAATTAGAATCAAAGTTACGAGACCCACCAAACCTAGCAAGGGCATTTCTTACATGCCACCAACATATTCAAAATCCTAGTAAGTAACATTTTCAAGTCCAAAAACCTGGCAACTGCATGCTATACTAGGTTTTTGAGTTTGTAAATGGAACACACTAGATTTTTGAATATGGAAATTGTCCCTTACTAGGTTTTTGATTTTAATAATTGCCGAAGGGTCGTACAAGGAATTCAAATAAAATATAACAATAAATAAAACCTATCAAGTCAGTAATGAGTGATATTTGCGTTCTAATGGTCGCCGCTCCCGCGCTCCCTGCCTGCGGTGATTGTCACCGCCCCGCGGGTGTCGTAAGAGTCGACTGAGGAATTGAATTGATATTGACCATTTATTTATCGACGATCGATGACTGGCAGCAGCGTCATCAAAGTGGCCAAAATATTAATAATTTTCACTTAAAGTGTATGCGAACTCAAGGCTTAAGGTTTTAAGTTGGTGACGAGACCAAGGTTGTGTTCTAAAAGTGCGCGATTATGGAATTATGCAATTATTTAGGCTTTGTTTACAATTATTTTAGTTTCTACTGACGATTGGTATAGGGCGTTTTGGTTGTTAACCGACGAAGAACCGACCAAAAAATTGTACTTATTGAACAAAATTGGATCTTCGATAATTCATAACGTCACTATCATTACGTGCATTATTTGTCGGTATTGTCTGTTGTCTCTCTATGAAAGAACCCTGGACAAATTATCAGAAGATTCAACGACAAAGGTACTGATAAAACAAATCCAATAATAATCAGTACTTGTTGCTATTGTATTGTATCTGTTATTTCATTCCACAATTCGACATTAAACCTACATGTTTTGCGTGGTCCTGACGCTGGCCCAGTACTTGGTTGGGGACTTCACATACACACTTTTTCTTTGCAGGTGTATGCTTCACCGTAAAGCACTTGTGAATATCAAATGATATTTTGTACAAAAGTTTTTGAAAAACACATTGCGGATTTGAATGTTTATTGCCATTTTATTATTTTCGCTGGTAAGCTAAAAGTCACGTGTGTAGTAATGTTTATAGGTACACGTGATATTCGAATTGTATGCACATGCATACACTCGTAGCAGAAGATGATACCCAAATTTTCTCCTATCAGGATCGAAAGAGCTCGCGATTCTTAGTGGAAATCATATTAAAAGTTACAAAAACAAACAACAAGCAAGACAACTTTTAAAAAAATAGGTCATTATGGCAAAGAACCTACTAGGGGAAGCTTATGTCCAGTAGTGGACATTTATCGGCTTAGAATTATGTTTTTGGGAAGTTTCAATGAGGAGTCCTTTGTTAGAGTACTTTGCAGCGAACCTCTTCGGGAAAGAACTGGTAGTCAATAATTTCAAAATAACTATAATCCCCTAGATTGCAATTAAATAGGGTGCTTTGGGGTAATTTCAAAAGTCGTCTTATTTCGATTTACCATATAACGTACCATTATTTTTATCATTATCAAGATTTATTCCGAAATTACCCGAGCATTTCTGCAGATTGAAATTACCCCAATGCACTATACTGCATAATTACCTTAGGTACTATTAAAATGGTAATCCTAATCCGAATTTCAAAGTGGGCATTTGCTTGATTTTATATTTGAAATGTAAGAGTTTACTGCTTACAAGCCGTAAAATGTACCATTTTTGTACCACTTGCTAGGTTTCAGTTTTGTAATTGACATAACATTTCTATTATTTTTTGTAATCAGTTGTTAGTAAGGCACATAAAAGTTCCAAATAGATACATTTATTAATTTTCAATAGTTTGTCTTATAAAGCAAGTTATACTTCTCTATATGAAACCAAGTCTTGTGAGATAAAAGTCTCTGCTACTATTTTTTTTTAACAAAATGTTTGTTGGCCTCTCCTGTAAAATTTCGCTAAATACATTTACTAGGCTTTCATCTGGGACAGCCGTTCGGTGACAATGGGACCAACTAGATGGTATACCCTTTCAAACAAAAAAAGATTTTTTCAAATCGGTCAACGCGTCTTCGAGTAATCGGGGAACATACATAAAAAAAAATGATTTCGACGAATTGTAAACCTCCTCCTTTTTGAAGTCGGTTAAAAATAGAATATTCATATTTTCACAGTAACTAAAATACGGATTTCATGATATTTCATTTAATAAAGTAACAAAGGAATACTGAGATACAACACTGTCCATTAATGGAGAATGATAACCTGTCAATAAAATAATAAACATGTTCTGAGAATATTTCATAACTTCAGCAGACGTTCAAAGACCTCTTGTGAGCAACTTGCGAAATAAATTACTTAGGTACCTTTAATATTCAAGAATAGCCATTCTTAAGAGGAATGAGACTTATTTTCGGAATTTATATTTGAGAGTAAATAAGTCACCGTGAGTCATTTCCTTGAAGAAAAATACTATTTCATCACACATGCTGTATAAGCGCGCCATTGCTTGCATGCGTAGCGGGAGTAATAGAAAAGTGAAATTCCCTAGGGAGTAATAGAAATGTCAGTACGTCATTTAATAATATTATGTCTTAAAACTTATTTTTTTTGTTGGCAAGTGTGATGAAAAACATTGTATGCATCACGGTCGGTAAGCGGAATACTAACTCGAGTCATAAAAGCCCTCCGCCTAACGGCGTCGGGCTTCTAACACTCTCGTTAGTAATTCCGTACTTACCTCCCTTGATGCACAATGTACTATTGTTAAATTTGTTTTTTTTATCGGCAAGTGTGATGAAAATCATTGTATGCATCACGGTCGGTAATCGGAATACTAATTCGAGTATACTGTTTTGAAAAATAAGTCCACCTAAGTTTCTTACTGGTTCTTCTCAGGAACGGTGTAGGGTTAGAACCAGTAGTAGATTTTTTTTTCTTCTCTCTTGATAATGTCAGACGATTCTTATTAATAAGCTTACTTGAATAAAGCATAGTATGACTTTTGACTTTTTGAGTCATTATAAGCCCTCCGCCTATGACGTCGGGTTTCTCGTTAGTAATTCCGTACTTACCTCCCTTGATGCACAGTTGTACACTATTTCCTGGAAATAGCAAACTCATCAATGACTTAGTTTCACGTTAAGGCTGAGCCACTCCGTATGCGTGTGCAGGACGTGCAAGTGTGCGTGTGCGTGACGTGCGTAGTGTCATGGTTCTTTTTTTTTATGTTGGCACAACAAAGTGGCTCCACTCCACCAGATCGTAAGTGAAAAGTAGAGCCCAAATCGCGGCGGCAACGAACAGGAGACAATGGTAAACTAATAGTGCGTCAGAAAACTAATAGTACATGGCACACCGCTTACACGTCACGAACACGTTCACGCCACGCAAGCGGTGTGCCATCTAATATGGCATTTGCATACGCTACAACGTGTACGCAACTCACACATGTCGCACATCAGTGTGGCTTAGTCTTTAAAGTTGGCAAAATTTCAGCTGCTAGTGCGATGAAAGGTAGACGGAGACGTTAATATGAGTCAGTTTTGCTTGAAGTAAAACTAGCATAAAGGGGACTCGGGATAGTTTGGACACAAAACACTATCAATTACATTTTATCATATAGGCAATACATACATAGGTACATACATCATCAGCCCATCTCAATCCACTGCTGGACGTAAGCCTCTCCTACTAACTATGCGTATACGCATTAGAAGGTAAATGCCCATAATCACTACGCTGGGCAAGCGGATTGGCGATCGCAGTAATGTGTCCACTATGATGACGTTGCTGGCCGATAGGCAAATCATCATCATCAGCCTATCTCAGTCCACTGCTGGACGTAGGCCTCTCTTGTCAACTATGCGTATAGACGCACTGGGCAAGCGGATTGGCGATCGCAGTAATGTGTCCACTATGATAATGCTGCCCGTCATCAATCAAATCAAAGAATGGTCAGTGACACTTCAATCCCTTAGTCGACTTTTACGACTCCCGCGGGAAGAGTTAATAATGAACATTAAAATGTCAAAATCGCCAAAATGTGACCATAAGATTTTTTAACGAGCCCTAATTAATGGATAAAACGCGATGGAGGAAACAGTCTACACAGTTTCGATGTAAAAATTATTCGTCATGTTGCCTCTTAAATATTTTCGCGGCTAAATAGCTGACAGATTGCAAACGTGTGACTGAGAAGAAAAATTAGATACGTGTAAGATTTACATTTTTATTAAGATTCTGAGAGTGTCTGCATTGACGGGCCATGAATGCTTTTAGATCAACGACCCATGAGAGCGAAGACCGGAGAATGATGTGTAATGAATTGTTTGTTGTTTTATACGCATATTAACACATTCGCGGACACTACTCCAGACACAATAGAAGAAACAATGAGATTACGCCTATAGGCGTTGAGTGTCCGCGAAGGTGTTAAGTTACATAATGTGGGCTAAAATACGTACATTCCCGTTGCTAGTGAGGTTTTAGGATGAAGTTTAATCAGGTTATTATAAATAAATATCTTAGGACAGTTGCGACATCTTACACAAATCAACCTAGTCCCACGGTAAGTTCAATTAAGGCTTGTGATGTGGATACTAGGCGACGATATATATAATAGATAGATACATATAGATACTTAAATACATCAAATATTTGTGATAAATAAATACACAAATAATGCCCTCGCCGGGATTCGAACCCGGAACCTCCAGCTTCGTAGGCAGGGTCACTACCAACTAGGCTACGGAGGCCGACATACATAATGTGGGCTAAAATACCTGCATTCCCGTTGCTAGTGAGGTTTTAGGATGAAGGTTAATCAGATTATTTTTTGACACTTGTTTCAAACATGGAAATAAATAAAACAATATCTTGGGACATCTTAAACAAATCGACCTAGTCCTGTGGGTACCACGATATATAAAATAAATTTTATAGGTACACATCATCAGCCTTATGATAGTCCACTGCTGGACGTAGGCCTCTCCTATTAACTATGCGTCTTTGAAAGGTAAATGCTCATAATCGCCACGCTGGGCAAGCGGATTGGCGATCGGAGTAATGTGTCCACTATGACGACGCTGCTGCCCATCATCAATCTTTAGTCAAATAATGGTCAGTTACACTGCAATCTCTTAGTCTACTCTTAGGTACACATAGATTAAATATAATATAATACACAGACATGCTATGACCAAGGACCCGCACCCCGCACTGCTCTAACGATGCGACTAGAACTTTTACTGCACACGGACTCCGTGTTCACATTGGGCGTATGCACAAAGCGGTGCCTCGTAGTCCTCGTACCATTTCTTCCCCCGCTATTAGCCCTATCCCCCCGCATCTCATTCAGCCAGGGTCTCCCGCGCCACAGGTTGCACTTACGGATAACCCCGGTGCACCGGGTTTGGACTCCTTAGCTGCTTTGAAACAGTCCGTGCGTGTTCTGCGGCATATTCCGAAGGGGGCTCGCAGTAACGTGGCGGGCAAGTTGTGCGATCTACTGGGCGCATGTGTTGACGTCAACGGTGTTGCGGAGTGGTTCTCCTTGCTTTCTTTTGCTTGTTCGGCCCTGAGGGTACCAGAAGCGGGGGGTACTGGTAATCTCACAGCAAAAGTCAAGCGGAATGTGGACTCTGTTTGTGCTTATTATTCAGCAACTGATTTTGAGGCAACGGCAGCTTTACGTCAGACTTCGGCCGTTAGGACTATCGAGGGAAAGGTCTTTGAGGGCGACCTAAGGGGTGCCGTGCGGGTGCTTATGTCTGAGGACAAAGTGGCTCCATCGTGCCCGGAAACTCTGGCGTCTTTGCGGTCTAAGCACACAGCTCCTTCCCGGCCTTTAGCGTTTCTGCAGGACCCCGATGATTCTCAGCCGGTTTATTCTGTAAAAATGCAAGATGTAGCACAGGCGCTTAGCTCCTTCAATAATGGTTCTGCTGCCGGTTTGGACGGCATCAGGCCGGCGCATTTAAAGGAGCTTACATCGGCATCTGCAGGTGAGAATGGAGTTCGGTTGTTGGAGAACCTGACCAAGATCAGTAATTTCTTGTTGAGTGGACGGTTGAATGCGGCGGTTTGTCCCTACCTGTACGGGGCGTCATTGTGCGCACTATCGAAGAAGGACGGTGGCTTGCGACCAATTGCAATTGGCAGTACATTCCGTCGTTTAGTGGCTAAGCTCGGGTGTCGGGTGGTGAAAGAGGAAATGGTCGCCTATTTACAGCCTCATCAATTGGGGTTTGGCACGAGGTTATGGTGTGAGGCGGCTATTCACGCAACTCGCGCATTCGCTCGAGACCCGAGTAACGCGGAGTGTGTGCTTGTAAAAGTGGACATAAAAAACGCTTTTAACTGCCTGGAGCGTGATGTGCTTCTCTCGGAGGTCAGGGAGAAATTGCTGTGTTTGTATCCGTTCCTTCTTCAAGTATACTCGTCGCCTTCTAAACTCTTTTACAATGGCTGCCCCATTCTCTCCCAAGTCGGCGCGCAGCAGGGGGATCCACTTGGTCCTCTAGTGTTCAGCCTGGCCATACACAAAGCGATTTCTGAGCTCAAGTCCCCGCTGAACATATGGTACCTGGATGATGGTACCCTCGCTGGAAAGCCGGAAGAAGTATTGGAGGATCTGCGTTTTCTTATACCGCGCTTTAGGGAGTTAGGGTTGGAAGTTAACTCTAGTAAGTGTGAGTTTTTCCCTTGCAGCGCTGGCTCTCTTTCTTCCTTCTCCTCATTTGGTGATTTGCTTCCGGGTTTGAAAGTGTTGTCGGTATTGAACTTTAATCTTTTGGGTTCACCGATCTTCCCCGAAGCGATCCCTAATGCTTTCGAGGAGAGGAAGTCGATGTTGTTGGCTGCCGGGGAAAAGTTGCGAAAGCTTTCAGCCCACGTGGCTTTGACTCTGCTCAGGGTTTGCTTCGCTGTCCCAAAGCTTACGTATTTTTTAAGAACTGTCCCGTCTTGGCTATATCCTGAACACGTTAATGCTTTCGACGGTGCTTTGAAAGAGAACGTGGAATGCCTGCTGAATGTTTCCCTCAACGCAAACCAGTGGGATTTGGCTTCTTTGCCAGTTCGCGATGGTGGATTGGGTATACGGCGCGCACGGGATGTGAGCCTGCCGGCTTTCTTGGCTTCGGCGGGGTTGCGGGCCTTGTCACTCAAATTTTTTCATTTAATGGTGATAAGGTGACCATTCCCTACTCTTTCGAGGCTCGGGAGGCTTGGACGGCTCTCAACCCGGGGGTGCCTGAACCTGAAAAGCTGGATTCTCAACGTTTGTGGGATAGCGTTGGGGTGAAGCGAATATTCGGCGGACTTTTGGAAGCAGCTGTTGGGGTGGATCTGGCAAGGCTCAGAGCGGTGTCGGGACCGGAGGCAGGTGCTTGGCTTCAGGCCCGACCGTCTCCTCATGTGGGAACCCTCCTTGACGACAACTCTTTGCGAATAGCAGTGGCTCTCCGCCTCGGCTGCGATGTATGTGAACCTCACGCATGCATCTGCGGCACCATGGTGGAGAGCAACGGACACCATGCGTTGAGTTGCTGTTGGAGTTTAGGGAGGTTTCCACGCCATCACGCGCTAAACGATATAGTTCGGAGGGCACTGGTTTCGGCGAATGTACCGTGTGTACTGGAGCCACCCGGTCTCTGCCGTACGGATGGGAAAAGACCAGATGGTCTCACCCTGGTACCCTGGCACAGAGGTAGGTGCCTATTGTGGGATGCAACCTGCGTTAGCACGTTTGCTCCCTCACATTTGGGGCGCACTATGCGGGTGGCAGGGGCAGCGGCTGAGTTGGCAGCGGTGCGTAAGACGGGAAAATACTCGGTGCTTACCAACTATTTGTTTGTCCCATTAGCGGTTGAAACTACAGGTTGTTGGTGTTCGGAGGCTCTGTCCTTCTTTGGAGAGGTGGGACGCCGCCGCTTGCGGGAGAGGGGTTTGGACCCCCGCTCTGGGTCGTTCTTGGTGCAGAGGCTGGCTATCGCCGTTCAACGTGGCAATGCTGCCAGTGTGATGGGCACCTTTGCACCAGGGGCTACACGGGGTGGGCTTTTTGATTAAAAAGTATACATGTGTGTTGTTAGTTTGTAAGTTAAGGTATTAGGTATATTTTGTCATTTGAAAATTGTAAAATTGATTATTATGTGGATTAAATTTATATAAGGACTAAATTAATATTTGTTTGTTCATGATAAACAGTTCTACACAAAAATGCCCTCGCCAGGATTCGAAACCAGACCTCTAATGTCCTATCAGCCTCAGTAAAAGCATGTGGTATAGGGATATTTCCAGATTTTCAAAGCGATAAACAACCACCTAAGTCATGTCTTTAATTATTCCGTATACCAATAAAAGCTTAACATCCCCTAGTGACCCCAAAGGAACAGCTAAGCGTTCAACTCCAAATCATTTAACCAACTTTCTTTCTTATAAACAACAAAGTTCCTAATATAGCTAAGTATACTGTAACTTTGTGTACTTTTGAACAATTATTTTCCTTTCTTCCACTCGTTTCCTGAGATAAAGTCGGTAACTCGCAGTTTTCCTCAATTCCCTGATCCGGTGTTTGTTATTCAAAAAGAATAATGTAGGACGGCGGAATTGGAAGTATTAACGAGTTCGCCTTTAAAACTCGGTTTTAATGTGGCTGCACGATTCCACATTATAATAGCAGACAATCTTACGCTCTTGCCGCGTAGTGATGACAGTAAATTAGTACATTGTGTATTAAGGGTGGTAAATAATTCTTGTACCGCCCGTGGCACACATAATGTTTTTCATCACACCTGTGAGACAAAAAAAGTAAATAAATCAATATATTTTCACAAAACTTCTCTAAAATAGTCTAAATGATTTCTCAAAATCAGGAATGACTTTTTATCATTTTTAAAACAGAAACCACGGCGCGGCGCACGTCGCCGCCCACCTGCGCTGGGCGCCGCGCTAGTGCGACGTAATGTTGTATGAAAATCCTTGATTGCCCTAGGGCGTAATGAAGCATCTAAGGCACGCATCGCCGCAACGCATTGGCGCACTTACCGAACAGGTGTGATGAAATAGTATTGTACACAATCGTGTCATAATAAAGAGGTTTTCACTCGAGTACCGTATTTAGGCCACGAAGTTGCTGAGTGGCCGAAGTAAGGTACGGAATTGAAAAGCTTGATTTAACACTATTGTGTAGGTACAGTTAAGTGCAAGAATAAGTATTGAAATAATCCGCTCATAAATATGTTACGACGTTCTTATTACACAGAATTAGAGTGCACTGACACATACATGGGACATATTTTGAACATTTTCATGTACACCTTATTTTGTCTTTGACTGTACAATACTTTTTCTATGAGTCAATAAAAATAAGTTAAGAAAGGTCATTGGGCGTTTTTGACTTTTTGACCAAACTAGCTTTGTGGAAAGTAAACGATAATTTATACATAGATTTTGAAATGCATAGCAAAACAACCAAATAAATCCCTCGCCGGGATTCAAACCCGGCATCTCCAACTACGGAGCTACAGAGGCTTCGTTAACTGAAACAATATTTTTAGGGTGCAGCAATTTTGACAAAATTATTAAAACTGATAAAAATATTTTACCTTCAGTCAATTAGGTTTATATTTCATCAGAAACTGAAATAAAATGACCTTTCTACTGTCTCAATATCCGATTTTAGATACCTTTGGCATCTACGTCAGATTTAGATACTCTAAAAATATTTTAGGTGTCAATAGTGCCACGAGTCTGATGGGGTAATCTGAGCGTCTCTGTTGTTACGGGTCGATTCCAAAAAAAAGTTTGGTCTGAATGCACCTTTACGTAAGAACTTACAGGTGTACGGCCGTTCTAACATATTATAAGTCTGTGGTAGCGTAGAACGAAATTAACCTTTGATTTAATTTAAAATTCAGTGATTGCATTACACCATCTCCATATAAATTACCTCTATCCTAATATGCCTTTTAGGAACTACTGACCACTCAGCGTAGAATAAATTAATGTTTCATGTTAAAACTGGTTCCGGGGAGATTTTAAATATTGTAGCATAGAAACCTTTTACATTTTAATGCACTCTTTACTCGCGGTAAGTAAGTGTGGAGTGGGGCAAGTGGTGGTTCAAGTAGATTGCATGCGTTTGAAGGTGCATTCAGACCAAAAGAACATTCGCTGTTCTATCCCCCGCTCTACGAAATCGGGGTTGAGACCCTTGGTCCGTGGGGTCCCACCGCTCATAAGTTTTTTATAGACATGTCTAAGCGGCTTGTCGACGCCACTGGTGACCGCCGTGCTGGCAGCTACCTAGCTCAACGCATAAGTATCGCGATACAGCGAGGTAATGCTGCCAGCATCCTTGGCACCATGCCGCGGGGGGCCCAACTTTTTAGATTTATTTTAGTTTTATTTAGTGTTAATTTGATAGGTTACTTTAGTTTAGTTATATTTTATTCTTTAGTTTATTTAGTTTTAATTTGATAGTATACTTTAGATTTAATTTTTACTTATGTTATACCTTTTATATGCACAATTTGTACCGTTTAATAAACACTTTCAGTATGATTTATCATATTGGGCAAAATCTTTTTAATTTCATTGTTAGTAATTTTGGTAAGTTGCGGTTATCCATAATTGGATAAGCATCAGCCATGAACTATTAGTACATGTATTTAGAGTATGTAAAATGTTTTAGAATTATAACTAACGTGAGACTCAAACATATTTTAATATTTATCACACGGGTTACTCACGTAATTTAAGTCGATAATTGCTCGACATGTTTTGATCCATTTAGAGGATCCTCATCATGGAGTATCCGCGATCAAAGCCCGACGTGTACTGACAGTGTCAGTCGAGCAATTATCGACTTAAATTACGTGAGTAACCCGTGTGATAAATATTTAAATGTGTAAGATGTATGTATTATCTGTTGGTGATTCTTAATAAATAAAATAAATTTCTTTGCTATATTATTTAAATATAGCTTCCGAAGACGATTTAAACATTTCATTTTCATGCACTACCTATTTACTCGCTGCAATAAGTACCTATAAGTCGCACTCGAATGTACAACACTACCCTGAGTGTTCGTTCAAGTACCCTGTAGTTGCCAATAACACTGAAATTTGTAAATAAAACCACAATTTCAAATCATTTCATAATTTTCGCATTTCAATATCAAGACGTCGATTTTATAGAAACACGCATTGTTTTTAAGAACCATGCGTGTATCCAAATGTAGGTTCTCATTATGTCCTAAACTAATCCTCATTAAGAGCTTAGCCCGTATTAGACTTACACCCTGAATGTATTTACATGTTGGTTCAGACGTTTAGCGTTCCGTATTTAAACGATGTACCATAAAAAAAATTGCACTATAGCTGCTCAGTAGCCATACCATGAGTTTTAAGTAGGTATCGATTACGTGAGGTTAATCGATACATAAAGCATTCCACTTATAGCAATCGCACTTATTTCTTGGAGCGAGCGTGAAGGGCTACTCTACGTATCGAGTAAAACCAATACTTGCCAACTCATGGTACGGTTACAGTAGCCGTACCAGAAGTTGGAAAGTAAAGGATACGACAGGTTTTCTCGATACGTAATGCATTATATCGCGTTCGCACTGACATAATATAGGACTAAGAGCGAGCGCGAGGCCTGGTTTACGTATCGAGTACAACCTAACGTAACCGGATATTTGCCAATTCATGGTACGGTTATGGCCTGGCCACGATATTAACCTGGCCCCAATTTCACAACATTGACAAGTCCTACAATTGTAAATCTACGGTTTCTCCAATCTAGGGAGCGTCTATAGGCTACAGTTACCGCTTACCATCGGAAGGGCCGTGCGTTTGTTTGCCACCAGCATAAAAATTAGTGCAGGAACTTGAATAAATCAGCAGTAAATAGCTACTTTTATGCGAAGCAAAATTACAATTGTCACAAAAATCACGACAATTGTAGCGAAATTCCGACATAAGCCGAACCTCATGTCAAGAATTAATGAAAATTGTACTAAACCTTGCGACAATTGTCACGGGATTCGGAAAATAAAAAGTAGTTTATTAACGATATAATAACGTTATTAATAATAATTTTATGTTGGTGACAAACAAGCACATGGACCGTCCGACAGTAAGCGGTAGCCGTAGCCTACGGAGGCCTGTGACGTCAGTAGCAGTGATATTTTACAATTGTCACAATTGTAATTATGGTGAAATAGGCCACTGGTCTAAGGCGACCGGTGGGGCGGAAAACCATACATGCGAGAGGGAGTTCGAATATCGGTCTCTCTCTCCAACTTATGGAGTCACTCGCCGCTGGTCGTCTTAGAGCCTGTTCACACTAGCGATTCACTTGAGCGATTTAAAAGCGATTTCCATACAAAAATTGCACGCGATATCGCCGCGAGCAACTTTGTATAAAAATCGCCCAAGTGAATCGCTAGTATGAACAGACCCTTTTAGACCAATCGCACCTTCATTAATAAACCGAAATAACTCAAAATTCCATATTTATGGGGAACCGCGTTTAAAGTTTTACGAATTACTTTTCATACTTTATACGAGTACCTACAATGCAAAAGTTTATTATTGTTTTTTTTTATGTGACGAAGGTAGACAACTGAGCTCTCAGCTCACCTGATGGGAAACGGGAACTGAGGCCCATGGACATAGCGACCGAAAAATCGCCTATGCGCTGCCTACCCTGAGGACTTAGATTTCGTTTCTCGGCGAGTTTTTTCGGAGATTGTTGAAGCCATCCCATGCTCCTCTCTGCGTTATTTTGTATTATCTTAAAATCTCAAGATCCCCAAATGTTGAGTTATTTCGGTTTATTAATGAAGGTGCGCAATGTCGAGGCTAGGCCATAACCAGAGATCGGACAAATGTGCGTCATTGTTCGCAATAATGCATCCTGCCCATCTTAACCTACGGTGCTCAGACTTGGTCATTGACTGAGGCCCAAAAGTTCCAACTAAAGGTTTGCCAGCGAGCGATGGAGCGTAGCATATTAGGTGTGCGAAGAACTGACCGGATCAGAAACACGGACCTACGCTCCAGAACTCGTATTGTAGACGTCGGTTTCAAGACTGCCAAGCTGAAATGCGTCTGGGCCGGACACGTCTGCCGTATGCACCCGGAAAGATGGGCCAAATCACTCACAGAGTGGATCCCACACGATGGCCAACGGAGCAGAGGCAGACCGAAAAGGAGATGGCGGGACGACTTGGACGCGTTCTGCGGAGAATGGCGAGAACTTGCCAACAACAGGACGGAGTGGAAAACGAGAGGGGAGGCCTTTGCCCAGCAGTGGGACTCACAATAGCAGGCTAATAAAATGGACATGACAACAAATTTGATTAAACGAATAATTAAACGAGTCATTTTTGAAATTTGATTTCAAAGCTTTGAGGTGACTAAATCATAAAGGTTTTATTAGTTACCGGTGTCCGAAAGGTAATTTTCTGAAAATGATGAAATGAATAATTATGCAACCAACTTTGGAGTCATGCCCAATTGCCCATGTTATTGCGAACAATGACTCACATTTGTCCGATCTCTGGCCATACCAGCTTCATGTTTGTTTGCCACTCCACCTCTTAGTCTAAACGCGGCACGGTTCAGCGGGGGCGATCATTCTCACTTAGCCAAAGATTTCTGACCCCCTCCGGGCGCTTTTGCCGTGGAACGTACGTTCCTTGCTCCTGTTCACATTATGCAGGAGTTTCAGGATTTTAGTTAAACAAGACGTTTTTTACCAGGATTCACATGCGCGTTGTCGATCTTAGAACGCGTATTCACGATCTCCCAGAGGCGCGGATTCAGAATTGACATACTTATGACATGAAGTTCTTTAGACTGGAATGTATGTTTTCAATCGTTAAAAACAGCACCTAACCATACCTATGTAGGTCCAGTGTTAGTGTGAGGAAGTGCCTCCATTGACTCTGCGATTATCGCAAAGTAACAAAGGACTATGCGTCAAAATGGACCAAAATCCAACAGAGCTGGGAGTAGTGTCATTAAAAAGGTCTGCTTATGTACTTTATTTCATTCTATAGGTGCAAAGTTGAATTCTGTTGGATAATTTTGTATGAGTAAGGCGTTCTGCGGGTACTCTATAAGTAAATCACCGTCGTCCAGACATCATTTATCCCATCAAAAACATTACATGTAAAAAGGTGCAAGTCTCGCAGCATAGCAGTTGTTACACCACAAAAAAGTTATGAGATCAATTGTTTAACCAAGTCAATAATTCTGTAGTTACTACAAGGGGGTATCCATAAAACTCGATTTCTACTAACTTACCTAACTTGAAACTGCATGTAGAAATACTCATTTTACTATAGGTATCAATAAAGAGTAAGCCAAATTAGCTTGAGATTACCAAGCGAATTAAGTTTGATGATCCATCACTACCTATCCATGGGAACATTTGTCTAGCAGCTTTGTCATAAATTGTTACCTTATAACAATTACTTAATTAACAACATCTTATAGTAACTGTATTAATATAAGATATCTGTATTTTTTAAATATAAAGAATGACTTGGCCATCGACCACATCTTACTGAATGTCTTTAGGGCATTGCTAAATTAGGGTTGTTTTAAGCAGTTGATTTTATTACTTACCTATGTACCGAGTGTTTTTGAGGTCGTGAAGCAAAATAATGAACATAATACGGAATGAAATCTGAGAGCGAGAGAAAGAGTGTTTTTCAAGAAATAGAAAATTTCTTTTGTTATAACATGGTCACCAGTGGCCTATTTCACCATAGTTACAAGTGTGACAATTGTAAAATATCACTGTTACTGACGTCACAGGCCTCCGTAGGCTACGGCTACCGCTTACTATCGAACGGTCCATGTGCTTGTTTGCTACCAACAAAAAATATTACTAATAACGTTTTTAAATCATTAATAAACTACTTTTTACTTTCCGAAACCCGTGACAATTGTCGCATGGTTTAGTACAATTCTCATTCAATCTTGACATGAGGTTCGGCTTATGTCGGAATTTCGCTACAATTGTCGTGTTTTTTGTGACAATTGTAATTTTGCTTCGCAAAAAAGTAGTTATTTACTGCTGATTTACTAAAGTTCCTGCACTAAATTTTATGTTGGTGGCAAACAAACGCAGGGCCCTTTCGATGGTAAACGGTAACTGTAGCCTATAGACTCCCCAGATGGCAGAAACGGTAAATTTACAATTGTAGCACTTGTCAATGTGGTGAAATTGGGGCCAGATATCCTATACACCGTTTGACAAAAGCATAATAGGATGACCATATATTTTCTGACAACCAAATTATGTCAGTAGAAAAGCGTGCGAAATTCAAAATTAGTATGAAGAATAGTTAGAAGGGCGGACAGGCCAGTAGATTTTTTTATTTCACACGGTTTCCTATTGACACCGTTTGGTTTGAGTAAGTATATACATAAATGATTTAAGTAGTTTTAAGATAATATATTAATCAGAGTCTACCCTACATAATGTTGATAGGCTTCAGAGTCACGAAAAGTAGTTTTTGATCACGACCCAACCCAAATCATCCCTGTGCGATGGCCAAGTCATTCTTTATATTAAAAAAATACAGATATCTTATATTAATACAGTTACTATAAGATGTTGTTAATTAAGTAATTGTTATAAGGTAACAATTTATGACAAAGCTGCTAGACAAATGTTCCCATGGATAGGTAGTGATGGATCATCAAACTTAATTCGCTTGGTAATCTCAAGCTAATTTGGCTTACTCTTTATTGATACCTATAGTAAAATGAGTATTTCTTAGTGTTGTGAATTTAAGCGTCGAGGCGTAAACTAAAAGCCTCGAGTCGCGACTACTGAGTCTACAAGCCTCGAACCTTAAAGCCTCGGCCGTATAAGCCTCAAGCAAAAAGCTTCGTGTTAACGCCATAGAACACATAAACCTCGAGTCCTTAAGACTCGAGCTTAAAAGCCTCCTAAGTCTTCAAGGTTTAAGTCTATAAAGTTTGAAGCGCTTCGAGTCTTAAAAGCTTCAAAGAAAAGAACATTGTTTTTATAGTTATACAAAGTGATCATAGATCCGATAGATACATAATCATACAGCGTGGAAATGAGTATGTACAGACGAATTGAAAGGTTTAGTTATTCCTTACAGAGTTGGGTTATAGTCGCTCGTTTCTGACTAATTCGCATACGTTGAATACGATTTTCGGGTCCATTCTGAGATCCAAGATGGCGGGAACTTTTTTTGCAATTTTCATCATTAAACTCGTTTCTGACTAATTCGCATACGTGGAATATGATTTTCGGGTCCATTCTGAGATTCAAGATGGCGGGAACTTTTTTTGCAATTTTCAACATTATACTCGTTTCTGACTAATTCGCATACGTGGAATATGATTTTCGGGTCCATTCTGAGATTCAAGATGGCGGGAACTTTTTTTGCAATTTTCAACATTATACTCGTTTCTGACTAATTCGCATACGTGGAATATGATTTTCGGGTCCATTCTGAGATCCAAGATGGCGGCAACTTTTTTTTGCAATTTTCATCATTATACTCGTTTCTGACTAATTCGCGTACGTGGAATTCGATTTTCAGGTCCATTCTAAAGATCCAAGATGGCGGCTACTTTTTTTGCAATTCAGATTTTTTTTTATACCACGTCGGTGGCAAACAAGCATACGGCCCGCCTGATGGAAAGCAGTCACCGTAGCCTAAGGGCGCTTGCAACCCCAGGGGTGCCACATGCGCGTTGCCGACCCAATAAGAACTTGTACACTCCTCTTTTGAAGAACCCCATACTGTAGTCCAACGGGAAAACCTCGGCAGGGAGCTCATTCCACAGACGGACCGTCCGCGGGAGGAAGTTACTCTGAAACCGCACGGTGCGCGACCATTTAGGTTGCAAGGTGTGAGGATGAGCGCCCAGTCGGTGGCGAGCGGTGCGATGATGAAAAGTGGACGTTGGCATCATGTCGAACAGTTCTTCAGAGCACAACCCATTGTACAGACGATAGAACACACATAAGGAGGCGAAGTCTCTCCTTAGACTTAAGGGTTCAATACCGCCTGTGAGTCTGGGATCGTCGACTATTCGGACAGCTCGTCTCTGAACCGAGTCAAAGGGTGCAAGCTGGTATACAGGTGCTCCTGCCCAGAGGTGACAGCAATACTCCATATGGGGTCTGACTTGCGACTTATATAACAGAAGTCTTTGCCCCGGAGTAAAGTATCCCCTCGCTTTATTGAGCACCCCAAGCTTTTTGGATGCCAGCGTAGCTTTTCCCTCTAGGTGACATCGGAATTGGACGTCGTTGGAAATGTCGACTCCGAGGATCCCAATACTCCCTGACATGGTAAGAGCTGTGTCTTGGAACTTTGGAGCCACAGTAAATGGGGTTTTTTTAGAGGTAAACGCGCAAACTTGTGTCTTTGTGGGGTTGATTCAAATTCAGATTTATTTATTTCTCAATATCCATACATATTTTCATTAAAACTAACAAAAGCATGCACACACAAAGAGATCGTCACTGAATTTTCATCATTATACTCGTTTCTGACTAAGTCGCGTACGTGGAATTCGATTTTCAGGTCCATTCTTGAGATCCAAGATGGCGGCTACTTTTTTTTGCAATTTTCATCATTATACTCGTTTCTGACTAATTCGCATACGTGGAATATGATTTTTGGGGTCATTCTGAGATCCAAGATGGCGGCAACTCTATTTTGCAATTTTCATCATTATACTCGTTTCTGACTAATCCGCATACGAGGAATACGATTTTCGGGTCCATTCTAAGATCCAAGATGGTAGCACATTTTTTTTGTAATTTTTGTTATTGTACTCGTTTTCGAATAATTTATAAACGTGGAACCCTAATTTGGGGTCAATTTAAGATCCAAGATTTTTTAAATATGAGTAGCTCATATGATATAGTTCATATGAGTAGCGGAAATGGAGTACCGATAATGAAAAAAACTGCACAAAACCTCAAAAAAGGTGCCGTCATTAGTAGTGTATTATTGGTGCAGCTGGATCAGATAAGATCCAGCTGCACCAAAAATACACATTCGAATACTAATTTGAATCGATTCAAGAAGTTATCATTCAAATACACATTTTGTTGGCGTCAATTAAGGCGCCTGATGAAAATGCACATGCAATGCGACCTTTGCAGCTCACCGCCTCTTAGTTATAAGGATCTTTTAATATAATTTTGCATGTCACTCAGTCAGTCACTATTAAATCCACAAGTCCCAGCTAACGGACGTCTCCTTATTTTAATCACCCTGAAGTTTTCTGCACCAAATCCCTCAGACCCTTGAACACATTTAGTGGAATACTAATTTGAATCGATTCAAGAAGTTATCATTTCAAGTACACATTTAGTGGAGAACTAATTTGAATCGATTCAAGAAGTTATCATTCAAATACACATTTAGTGGAATACT
Organism: Thaumatotibia leucotreta; assembly: GCA_025490895.1. Taxonomy (NCBI): domain Eukaryota; kingdom Metazoa; phylum Arthropoda; class Insecta; order Lepidoptera; family Tortricidae; genus Thaumatotibia; species Thaumatotibia leucotreta. Next base: position 8,581 of record JALPQI010030802.1, on the reverse strand, counting down.
AATTTGAATCGATTCAAGAAGTTATCATTCAAATACACATTTAGTGGAATACTAATTTGAATCGATTCAAGAAGTATTCATTCAAATACACATTTAGTGTCCCGCAAGAAGTCTGTCACGTAAAAATGTATTCAAATAGTGAGGTAGACGAAAGCTATTAAGTTCTGGTTTTAGGACATTTTTACTCCAGAAGTAACATTTATCCATTCGAATATTGTATTTATTTACACCAATGGTACCAAGTCTACGAACCATTTATCTTTTCTGATTACTCGCGCTGATACTCGCAAACCAGTATAATATATACGCATTCGCTTAGATTTTTAATAACAGTTAGTTATTAAAACACCGCAATAGTGTTCAGTGTTTATTAGTTTAACATCGTGACGTCCGTGTATATGACATTGACACAGTCCATTTTTTATTTATTATTCAGTTGCGTTTTTATTCAATACTTCAAGTGACTTTAGGTTTGATATCTATGAGGATACTAATAATAGTATTGTGTTTATATGTCATATATAATATAGAAAAGAAACCACATGTACTTATTCATAAACATACTTTATTTTGTTTAAAAAAAAAAAAAAAAAACATAGTAAAGAGTGAAACATTTGTTTTAATGTTTATTTTTTACAATAGACAATGGCCAAGATCAATACCTTTTACGTGTACTCTTATCTACATAGTATTTATTTAAGAAGTATATCACTCAAATATCGTGTTATCTTTTACAAATTAGAATTAAGTAGACTTCTGAGACATTGTACCTCTAGTCAATGGTGTACCCATGTGGGGAGTCCGATGACAAACCCTCATCTATCTTATCTATTACTCTACGCGTTAATTCGTAGACTTCGTCTAATATTGTATTTTTCACAACATATTGGGCACATAGCTCAGCATTACATTTACAGATACATTCATAATTCTCGTCTAGTTTGCTACTGTTGTAAATTTCTATTTTTATGACTTTTGTGCCACCATTCCGATGTGGTTTCTTGATAAACGAGTAAACAACGGGTGCTGCTTTCCTCTTGACCCCCGAGGACAGACGTCTTACCCCCGATCCAACTTCACTCTGACTTTGATTTAGAGATGAAGTGAGAGGAACGAAGTTGAACAGGTGTTCTGATGTATCCTGTAATGAATAATTAATTATTAGTTCAATTAATGTCTAACTATTCATCTGAAAGTATTTAGGGGGAGACCAAAAATTCCAATCAAATACCGTAATATAAAAATATACAGTAAGATACAATTATTACAGATAAATGAAATACAATTTAGAGATTTAAGTTCCCAACTATTTATCCATTAGAGATTTACTTAAAATAAATTTAAAAATTATTATACCAATTTTTTATAAGTGCTCTATTTAAATACTATAATGTTTATTAAAAAGGACTTACCGACATATTTTCAGTAGAACTAACTGCTGTTAAAATATTGTATTGAATAAGTTTAAAAAAATATCATCGTTATTAGAGTTCAAAATATCATGTATTTTATTGAAATTCGTATATGGAAAGTCATATGGAGTGATTGGCGACTGACAAATATGATACCGTCTGTGTTGATATCCATATACCGCTCGGCGAATCATAATCATAATAAGTTAAATAGAATTGAAGCGTGAAATTGATTCTTAATACATACGGTTAGTCATCAAATTGTATTGACATACGTGTGGATTTACAGAGTGAGCAATAATGCGCTGATGCAAATAAAATATACTAGCTCATATCGTGACTTCGTCTTCTTATTTAAGATTAATAGTATGTTTAAAGCAAAATAAATCCAGAAAAAGATAGATAAATGAATGTAAATAAATAGCAGCCAAAATCATAACCCACTTCTGCATTACCGTAGTCGGGTAAAAATCGTGTTTGTTCTTACTTTAACAGATTATATTATATCTAATAATTTTTGTGCAGTTACGGCCATAAATATAATATATTAGCACTTCACATACAGATGTCTGATAAGGTGAAAAATGTATACTTATTTTTGTCGTCAACCGTTCACATATACCATACCTACCTGCCTGCAAATCATAATCATAATCATAATATGTGAAATAAAATAAAACATACCAAATTGAGTATTAATACATGCGTTTAGTGATCAAATTGTGTTGAAATACGATCGTGTGCATTCGTATTTTGAAGAGTTATTAGTAATAATGCGTTGATGCAAATAAAATATACTAGCTCCTATCCTGACTTTGTCTTCTTTTCTAAGATTACGAGTACTAGATAAACGAACGTATACAATTATAATGAAGTTACTTGGTACAGTCAAGGGCATTAATATAATATATATATACACTTCTCCATACTGATCCTTTACAAATGTGTCTATATATTAATGCACTCGACTGTACGTACCTGCACATTTTGTTTTACATAACTGATGTATTGTTTTCGTTTGTTTGTTGATTAAAGGTAAGTATCTACTCAAAATAATATTGACTAAATATGAAAATAAAATGTTATTATTTATTGATTGAATAAAAAAGGAAGTAAACCCACAGTATGAAGGTAAGCGAAATATAGAGCTTCTACTTTAGGCTAAGTGCTGAATTGCTGATGCGCCTTCGAAACTGTACCTTTTTAATCGCGTCGACAAATTTCATATATGGGAGAGCTCCACGTGAATGTTCACTACTTAAGCCGCCCGATCGGGCCTATTGCTTCATTCCGATAAACAGGAAGCAAGGAAACCCGCTCTTCTCTTCCCAACTCCAGCTACAGCACATCATCATCATCATGTAAGTATGAATCAATGTATATGTTAATGTTACTAATAGGTACTAGAATCATCATAAACTCGTAATAACAATTGAAGAGTGTCTTTTTAAATGGGCTTATTTTGTGTGATCACTTAGACAAAGATCATACTTTGTGTGAAAAAAAAAAACTCATAGAGAAATAACCCCCTTGAAAAGACACTCCTCAATTAATAATTATTTAAATTAAAAAATGTTAGAGTAATAGAGAATTATAATAATTATATAGAAAGACACGAGTAATTAGCTACTTAGAATTATAACTTAACCTTTCAAACTAATGTATTATCAGCATCACTGTTAACTACACATTTGTAAGCGTTATTGCAATGACATAAGGTCTATCGATGGTTAGTTATGGGTGTTGCTACTTGCTGTTAATACCTACAGTCAGCCAATTTGATTTCTACTTACTGAGACAGTTCTATAGTGATATAAAACTTTGTCTCAGTAACTAACAACGTCGTAGTCCTGTAGAAAGTAATCTAGTAGTTACTATGACAAAATTTTATAGTGTGTGTGTGTATGTGTGTGTGTGTGTGTGTGTGTGTGTGTGTGTGTGTGCGTGTGTGAATATACTTGATAATATCGTTCTCTTCGAGATCAATGAATACTTAATAATTATTTCTGATTACCTACCTATCTGTTTCTAAATAATACATAATTGGGTTTACCTTAAATTCGTAACTAAAGTATCCGCACTCTATTATTCAAGCTCATGTTAAATGATTGTAAATTTAATAGTAACATATTTATCTGATTTTCAGGTCGAAACGCTCGAATGCCGAAGATTTGTTCCTATCGTCGTCCTCGGAGGATGATTCGCCCCCGCCGCCGCCGCCGCCGCCGCCGAAGGCTGATGAGGGTGACAAAAGGAATAAGAAGAAGTCCAAGCCTTCGACATCGGCGAGCTCGAAGAGGGTGAGAATTGCACCAGCACCAATGAAGCCGCGACACGGCACTGCGGCGGAGCTATTCGGCGCCGACAGTGATGACGAGGGGTTGGAGGCGAACCAAACTTCAGGCGAGGGTAAATTATTATCCTACATTTCACGAAGGCTTGCGAATGGTTTCGCGCGTCAGGCAAATCCAGATAAAAAGGGCACCCACTTTGTTGAGGTTAAAGTTTACAAATGCAGTGATATTGAACAGGTATCGCCAGTGAATCGATGGCGTCATGCCGTAGTCAATATTAAAAACCGAACCGATGATAATACTGAAGCTTGGAGACACTTGGCCAATTTTATTCACGCAACGCGAAAAGAATACCGAACGTGTGTGCCGTCATTTGTTAGTAATTATTATTGATGAATTTTAAACATTGTATCGATTTATTATTATCTTAATGTTAATACATCTGCTATAGAATACCGGAGTAATAAATAAATAAATAAATTATGCTCCTATATTTACAGTATTCATATTGCCTTGCGTGTATAAATTTAGCTGAATGTCTACACCCTGTAGTGTTAGAGTGAATTCTTTTTCGTAATGTATAATTCCAACTATGTATAAATAAATATATATATATATATTATGAAATACACCCTAACATTGAAGCGTGGAAACATTAAGCTTAATTTATTCACGCAGCGCAAAAGGAATACCACAGATATGGGTTCTCATTTTTAGTTAGCATCTATTATATTACTGATGTTTTAACTCTGTGTTCATTCTTAACTTAAGTACCTATATATTTGTTATAAAATATAAGTTCTTTAACATATCATTTAACAAATAATAATAAATGTATCTTATATTACCTTCAAATAAATTGTAATCTATAAAGTGTGTCATTTTGTTTACAGTGAGATCACATAACCTCCCGTCATCCAGAACTATTTCAATGAAATGTGACAAATGTGGAATTGAATTGCCTAAGAATGAATACAATTATCATTTGAGAACCAATTTACATAAATCGAATTGCATATTGAAAACTGATTTTAATAATATTGAAATTATAGCAACTGCCTTTAAAAACAGAATAGTAACGTATCGTTTGAATCCAATACAAAATGAATACCCCACTCCTGAGACGTTTCTGTGCGATATTCAAAGTAACATTATGAAAGTTGTGGAAATGTCATTACTGAAACATAAATGTATCAAAATAAACTATGAGCTATTCGTTTACTTTACATTACCACATTCAGACAAACAACAATTAAAGTCGTTCAATACAAAATATGATGTTATTTATGGAAACTCGAATATTAATGAGCTGTTTGCAAAAACGATTGAGCATTTGAAAGATAAACTTACTGAATTTGAACACCGTGAATCTGGCTGGTCTTTTGTTGCAATAAGTCATTTAGAAGTCAATGTAAACAAGTATTGTCCGATGCGAGGAGGTACTTACATACCTTTACCTCCTACTGTCAAAAATACCAAAAGCTGCATTAATATTCAGAACAATGATAATTATTGCTTTTTATGGAGTATACTTGCTGGTCTATATCCTGCAAAGAGCAATGTGTGTCGAACTAAATCATACCCGCACTATTCAGATGTTTTAAATATAGACGGAATAGCATTCCCCTTATCAGTCAAAGATATACAGTTATTTGAAAAGAATAACCCTGAAATAAGCATTAATATATATGGATTAGATAATAAGTGTGTTGTAACAGGCCCCCTGTACAAATCAAAATCAAAGAAAAATAATCATTTTAATTTGTTATACATAGAAAAAAATGGTAAAGGACATTATTGCTTCATTAAAGACCTTGTACGATTAATTCGAAAACAAGTAACTTTACATAGAGGTCAAATGAATTTCTGTGACTCATGTTTACAATTTTTTAAAAGCGAAAATATCATTTTAAATTAAATATAATCGTGAAGTATTTAAGTATAATTTGTTTTTTTATAAGTTAATTTTAAGGCTTCTCTGTATCACTCTCATAAATGCAATAAATTAATTGACTTGTTAAATAATCATTGTTGTTTTTATTTGGTAAGGCACCTATATAAAGCGTTGAAATATCATATTTTCCTCATATTCACAATGAAATTCATTAAGCATACTCAAACTCTGGAAGTAAATAGTATAATAGTAGAAAATGATCGTCACAGAAATACAACACATAGTACATTATTCCCCAATACAATTCGTTGTATAATATGTGGACCCTCAAACTGTGGTAAAACTAATATAATGTTAAATTTACTAATACATGAAAATGGTCTAAAGTTTAAAAATATCTATTTGTATTCAAAGACAGCTTTCCAGCCAAAGTATCGTTACCTCCAGCAAATTATGGAGAAAGTTCCAGATGCCAAGTTTTTAATATTTAACGACAATAACGAAGTTATTCATCCAAATGAGGCCATGACCGATTCAATCATGATTTTTGATGATGTCGCATGTGAAAATCAAGTAAACATTCGCAACTACTTTGCTATGGGAAGACATAGACAAATTGATTGTTTTTATTTATCGCAAACTTATTCCAAAATTCCAAAACAATTGCTAAGGGATAATGTCAATCTGTTAATTGTTTTCAAACAGGATGATATTAACTTGAAACATATATACAATGAACATGTGAACACTGATATGGATTGGATAAAATTCAAAGAACTTTGTTCAATTATATGGTATACTCGTTTTAGCTTTTTACTGATCAATAAAGATTGCGGTATAAATAAAGGTCGATATAGACAAGGGTTTGACACATATATTTATTTTTAGATTTTGCCATTATAAAATGATTTAAATGTCAACGTAGTCCTCACTTGAATTTAAGTGCCTGTATTAATCGGTTGATGTTAACGCTGGTAAAATGGATACACGTTTAAAAGAACAAGTTATTAAAGCTGCAGATAATATTTAAAAAAAAATAAAGAAGATTAATAATGAAGAACATGAAAATCATATACATTTTAGAAAAGTTTTTAAGTCTATTACTGAACCATTGGAAAATATTGCTATGCAAAGTGTTAATGTCAAACCGGATTTTATTATGACCACTAGTACAGATACGAATGACATATCTCAGAGTTTAAATGATTCTACAGGATACAAAAATTTCAAAGATCTAATTGATCCTGATGGACACTCCGAATATTATGAATACTCTAATGATAACGATAATAATTCTCACGAAGAAAATAATGATACACTTTTATCTCTAAAAAAAGAAGATATGATTGATTTATATCAGGACATTAATATACCATTCGGTATTCGCAGCATGAATAAAAAGTTGATGATGGGTAATTCTGATGTATGCTTATCTTTAGTGAATAATGGTACTAGTACTGAAAAAAAAATATGTTATTACTATAGATAAGAAAAAGTTTGATTTAACCGCTGGTTTAAAGGAACTATTAATGCGAAACAAACCCGATCTCAAGCTTGTTACTGAAAACGACAAAACTGAATATAAAGAAATGCTGATACGTACAAACGCACATAAACGTGATTTTGATCCAAACGGAAAAATAAAAGGAGACAAAGGTTCAAAATATTGTACTATTATCAAACCCCTCTTTTCACAACTAATTGACACGAAATCCCACAAAAACCTTTCAGAGCAGGTATCAAACGTTAAAGTAGGTGGAAACTTGCCTGAATTAAAATATTATAAAAGTAATACAGACTATATATATTGGGATGATCCAAATGAATTAATTGAACGACTAACACTTTTAATTGCATCTAAAAACGCTGGTAACACGAACCATGATAATGAAATTATATCAATTATTGAAGAATTGAAGGAAGCTGGTATTGTAAAGCAATAAAATATATCGAAGTATTATGTTAGTGCTCAGTATGTAAATACACCCTTCTCAGACATGACAAATAACAGAAACGTTGACAATTGTGAAGCAGAATTAAATAAAATATCAAGCTCGGATGAGAATGCATTAATAAATTCAGAAATAATAAACAAAATCGAAGACTGTGTGAAAAAGTTCATAAATCTTGATAACAAAATTTTTGCTTTATTTAATCGAATAAAGAAAGTTGAAAAAGATATTTCAAATAAAGAACTTGAACAAAATCTGAATAAACATTATGAGCAAACTAGACGTCGTAAATGAAATTCACAAAAATGCAAGGGTGAATTTCCCTCGAAGGAGTGTAATTTTAAGGGATATCGATGACCTTTGGCAAGCTGATTTAATAGATATGCAGACGTTTTCAAAACTGAATGCTGGTTATAAATACATATTTGTGATTATTGATTGTTTCTCAAAATACGCCTGGACAATTCCACTCAAACGTAAGACTAAAGAAATCGTATCTAAAGAGTTGCACACGTTATTTTTATCAACAGGACGTAAACCACGCAATTTACAAACAGACCAGGGTAATGAATTTTATAATAATGATTTTAAAAAAGTTGTTGAAAAATATAATATTAATCATTACTCTACATATTCCACAAAAAAGGCATCAATAGTTGAAAGACTTATAAGAACTCTTAAATCTAAGCTGTATAAGGAGTTTAGTCTGAAGGGGAATTATAAGTGGATTGATGGAACTCTTGATCAGATAATTTCAGAATATAATCAAACTTTTCATAGGACTGTGGGAAAAGCACCGGCCGCAATCAATCATAGTAATAAAGAATCTGTATTACAAAGATACATTAGGAATACACTATCAAAGAAAAAACTGTTTTGTAAAAGGTTTCATGTTGGAGATTTTGTAAGAGTCAGTAAGTATAAAGGATGTTTCGAGAAACGATTTACCCCTAATTGGTCAACAGAAATATTTAAGATAACTAAAGTTCAAAATACTAACCCAACCACATATTATCTAGAGGACACCAA
>JALPQI010030801.1:0-16373 GCA_025490895.1 Thaumatotibia leucotreta | reverse complement strand
ATGCGAGGAGGTACTTACATACCTTTACCTCCTACTGTCAAAAATACCAAAAGCTGCATTAATATTCAGAACAATGATAATTATTGCTTTTTATGGAGTATACTTGCTGGTCTATATCCTGCAAAGAGCAATGTGTGTCGAACTAAATCATACCCGCACTATTCAGATGTTTTAAATATAGACGGAATAGCATTCCCCTTATCAGTCAAAGATATACAGTTATTTGAAAAGAATAACCCTGAAATAAGCATTAATATATATGGATTAGATAATAAGTGTGTTGTAACAGGCCCCCTGTACAAATCAAAATCAAAGAAAAATAATCATTTTAATTTGTTATACATAGAAAAAAATGGTAAAGGACATTATTGCTTCATTAAAGACCTTGTACGATTAATTCGAAAACAAGTAACTTTACATAGAGGTCAAATGAATTTCTGTGACTCATGTTTACAATTTTTTAAAAGCGAAAATATCATTTTTAATTAAATATAATCGTGAAGTATTTAAGTATAATTTGTTTTTTTATAAGTTAATTTTAAGGCTTCTCTGTATCACTCTCATAAATGCAATAAATTAATTGACTTGTTAAATAATCATTGTTGTTTTTATTTGGTAAGGCACCTATATAAAGCGTTGAAATATCATATTTTCCTCATATTCACAATGAAATTCATTAAGCATACTCAAACTCTGGAAGTAAATAGTATAATAGTAGAAAATGATCGTCACAGAAATACAACACATAGTACATTATTCCCCAATACAATTCGTTGTATAATATGTGGACCCTCAAACTGTGGTAAAACTAATATAATGTTAAATTTACTAATACATGAAAATGGTCTAAAGTTTAAAAATATCTATTTGTATTCAAAGACAGCTTTCCAGCCAAAGTATCGTTACCTCCAGCAAATTATGGAGAAAGTTCCAGATGCCAAGTTTTTAATATTTAACGACAATAACGAAGTTATTCATCCAAATGAGGCCATGACCGATTCAATCATGATTTTTGATGATGTCGCATGTGAAAATCAAGTAAACATTCGCAACTACTTTGCTATGGGAAGACATAGACAAATTGATTGTTTTTATTTATCGCAAACTTATTCCAAAATTCCAAAACAATTGCTAAGGGATAATGTCAATCTGTTAATTGTTTTCAAACAGGATGATATTAACTTGAAACATATATACAATGAACATGTGAACACTGATATGGATTGGATAAAATTCAAAGAACTTTGTTCAATTATATGGTATACTCGTTTTAGCTTTTTACTGATCAATAAAGATTGCGGTATAAATAAAGGTCGATATAGACAAGGGTTTGACACATATATTTATTTTTAGATTTTGCCATTATAAAATGATTTAAATGTCAACGTAGTCCTCACTTGAATTTAAGTGCCTGTATTAATCGGTTGATGTTAACGCTGGTAAAATGGATACACGTTTAAAAGAACAAGTTATTAAAGCTGCAGATAATATTAAAAAAAAAATAAAGAAGATTAATAATGAAGAACATGAAAATCATATACATTTTAGAAAAGTTTTTAAGTCTATTACTGAACCATTGGAAAATATTGCTATGCAAAGTGTTAATGTCAAACCGGATTTTATTATGACCACTAGTACAGATACGAATGACATATCTCAGAGTTTAAATGATTCTACAGGATACAAAAATTTCAAAGATCTAATTGATCCTGATGGACACTCCGAATATTATGAATACTCTAATGATAACGATAATAATTCTCACGAAGAAAATAATGATACACTTTTATCTCTAAAAAAAGAAGATATGATTGATTTATATCAGGACATTAATATACCATTCGGTATTCGCAGCATGAATAAAAAGTTGATGATGGGTAATTCTGATGTATGCTTATCTTTAGTGAATAATGGTACTAGTACTGAAAAAAAATATGTTATTACTATAGATAAGAAAAAGTTTGATTTAACCGCTGGTTTAAAGGAACTATTAATGCGAAACAAACCCGATCTCAAGCTTGTTACTGAAAACGACAAAACTGAATATAAAGAAATGCTGATACGTACAAACGCACATAAACGTGATTTTGATCCAAACGGAAAAATAAAAGGAGACAAAGGTTCAAAATATTGTACTATTATCAAACCCCTCTTTTCACAACTAATTGACACGAAATCCCACAAAAACCTTTCAGAGCAGGTATCAAACGTTAAAGTAGGTGGAAACTTGCCTGAATTAAAATATTATAAAAGTAATACAGACTATATATATTGGGATGATCCAAATGAATTAATTGAACGACTAACACTTTTAATTGCATCTAAAAACGCTGGTAACACGAACCATGATAATGAAATTATATCAATTATTGAAGAATTGAAGGAAGCTGGTATTGTAAAGCAATAAAATATATCGAAGTATTATGTTAGTGCTCAGTATGTAAATACACCCTTCTCAGACATGACAAATAACAGAAACGTTGACAATTGTGAAGCAGAATTAAATAAAATATCAAGCTCGGATGAGAATGCATTAATAAATTCAGAAATAATAAACAAAATCGAAGACTGTGTGAAAAAGTTCATAAATCTTGATAACAAAATTTTTGCTTTATTTAATCGAATAAAGAAAGTTGAAAAAGATATTTCAAATAAAGAACTTGAACAAAATCTGAATAAACATTATGAGCAAACTAGACGTCGTAAATGAAATTCACAAAAATGCAAGGGTGAATTTCCCTCGAAGGAGTGTAATTTTAAGGGATATCGATGACCTTTGGCAAGCTGATTTAATAGATATGCAGACGTTTTCAAAACTGAATGCTGGTTATAAATACATATTTGTGATTATTGATTGTTTCTCAAAATACGCCTGGACAATTCCACTCAAACGTAAGACTAAAGAAATCGTATCTAAAGAGTTGCACACGTTATTTTTATCAACAGGACGTAAACCACGCAATTTACAAACAGACCAGGGTAATGAATTTTATAATAATGATTTTAAAAAAGTTGTTGAAAAATATAATATTAATCATTACTCTACATATTCCACAAAAAAGGCATCAATAGTTGAAAGACTTATAAGAACTCTTAAATCTAAGCTGTATAAGGAGTTTAGTCTGAAGGGGAATTATAAGTGGATTGATGGAACTCTTGATCAGATAATTTCAGAATATAATCAAACTTTTCATAGGACTGTGGGAAAAGCACCGGCCGCAATCAATCATAGTAATAAAGAATCTGTATTACAAAGATACATTAGGAATACACTATCAAAGAAAAAACTGTTTTGTAAAAGGTTTCATGTTGGAGATTTTGTAAGAGTCAGTAAGTATAAAGGATGTTTCGAGAAACGATTTACCCCTAATTGGTCAACAGAAATATTTAAGATAACTAAAGTTCAAAATACTAACCCAACCACATATTATCTAGAGGACACCAAGCGTAGACCCATTTTAGGAGCATTTTATGCGCAAGAAATTCAGAAAACTTTGCACCCAAATGTTTATCTTGTTGAACGAGTCTTAAAACGTAAAGGAAATAAAGTATATGTTAAGTGGCTCGGTCTTCCATCAAGTGAAAATAGCTGGATTGATAAGACAAATCGTTTATAGTGCTTAAAATTAAGAAAAGTGTTTATATTAGCTATCACTTTTTCATGCAGTCATTTGTATTTTGAACTTTACACAATAAAGACCACAGTACTTACAAAAATTATACATAATAATATTAATACATTTTATAAAAATGGCATACACGAGACATAACCCTGAAAATGAAAATAAGAAGAAATCTGGAGCTGGTTTAAAGAAAACTTTTAACAATCTTGTTTTACACACTAAAAAACATGTCAGTAAACTAAAGCCAAAATGTAAGAAAATGTTAATGGAACTAGCATATGCTGCTGCTCAAGAATTAGCATCGGACTTACCTATACAATTACCCCGAGTCATACCTGTACCTAAAACTGGTGGATTTTTACCATTAATTCCAATTTTAGCAGGATTATCAGCTACAGGAAGTTTAGCAGGAGGTGTCGCTGGAATAAGCAAAGCTATTAATCATTATAAAATAGCAAAACGACAATTAGCTGAATACAAAAGACGTAATATAAAAATGGAAGCTAAATGTATTGGAAAAGGATTACATCTTAAGCCATACAAGGGCGGACTAGGAATCTTTATTTCGAATAAAAAAAACTAGATGATAGGCTACCCAATAGAGCATTGAGTAATATCGACATAATAAAACATTCGAAAAGTATTCCATATTTTCGTGGTGTATTCATGAGAGATGAATTACCAAAAAAGCCATTATCGATCGAATGTGGTGTTATTAATTTAGATTCTTCTGAAAATAATGGTACTCACTGGGTAGCCTACGGAAAATTTAAAGATTATATTGAATATTTTGATAGTTACGGGAATTTAAAACCTCCTAAAGAATTCATAAAATATATGGGAGCTAATATACACTATAATTATGATAATATACAAAAAAAACATTTATTTAACTGCGGACATTTATGTTTAAAATTTCTGTATTCGTTCTGGGAAAAATGTTTGCCAAATATATAAGCATTAAATACACGATACGAACAAAATACATAATAAAAAAACAATATTGATAAAATGATACCTATTTTAATTCACCTCACATTCCATCTCGAACAGTGCCTAGAGAAGGGTGTTAAGCATACGTTTACATAATAATACCTAACAAAATAGTTCTTCCTGTCAAGCATCATGTATGTTTTCAATAAAAGCGTAATTACAAGGGCAACAACCAATATTCAAGCCCCAACCTTTAAAGGAGCAAGTCGATTAAATTCCAGCAAGAAAATTACTAAGAGCAATAAATTATTTCTTCGTTCTCTTGGGCTTAAAATAAAATAAAAATATATATTATAAAAATGCTACATATCACAGATCTCCCGCAACAAGATAATTCAATTGAAAGCTATGCCATCCATTCATATAATCCCTACAATCATAGCTTTAAGGAAAATGATGAAATCAGAATACCCATTAATCAACAGGATGTATATGTATTACCATCTGCAAGCTCCATTTACATTGAAGGATATGCAAGTGTGTCTGCAGTAGACGCAACGGGAAAAACGATAACAAAAGATGTAAATTTAACAAATAATGCTATACTATTTTTGTTCAAAGATATAAGTTATGAAGTGAATGGGATTGAAATAGATCGAAATAAAAATACGGGGATCACGACAACGATAAAATCTCTTATTTCAATGAATGAAGGAGAAAGTAAGAACGCTGCATTGTGGGGTTGGAATTTAAGCGGATTTACTCTAAATAAAGGTCATTTTTCCGTCATAATACCTCTGAATAAAGTGCTCGGCTTCGCAGAAGATTATAATAAAATTTTCGTTAATTGTAGACATGAACTTGTACTACATAGAAGTAATTCAGTTTTAAATAGCGTCGTAATAGATAAAGGTGATAAAGTTCAAATAGATATCCATAAAATCCAATGGCGTGTACCACACATTAGAGTTTCTGATCGTAATAGATTATTATTACTTAAATGTTTGGAAAAAGATCGTGCTATACAAGTAGCGTTCCGGAATTGGGACTTATATGAATATCCACTTTTACCTAAAACAACAAAACATGCATGGTCAATAAAAACTGCTTCACAGTTAGAAAAGCCCAGATATGTTATATTAGGACTACAAACTGATAGAAAACTGAACAAGTTAAAAAATTCCTCTGTATTTGATCACTGCAATATAACTAACGTTAAGTTATTTTTAAATTCACAGTATTTTCCATATGATCCACTTAATTTAAAATTTAGTGAAGATAAATTTAGTATATTATACGAAATGTATGCTAATTTCCGTCAGTCGTATTATGGCCTCAGTATCGATCCTCTGCTTGCCCTGAACACTTTTGGGAGAAAAACTCCGCTATTTGTTATTGACTGCTCAAGGCAAAACGATTCATTAAAAACTGGACCAGTTGACGTTCGACTAGAAATCGAGTCCTCAGAAGACATACCTGAAAATACGACAGCCTACTGTTTGATTATAAACGATCGTCTTGTAGAGTATAAACCTCTGAGTAATATAGTTCGGAAATTATCATGAATGTGATTTTGGATGTTCAAGGATTTAAAAATGATAACAATCAATTTATACCCAAAGAAATAGCTATTATTTACCAAAACAGTTTTCTTGTGTTGCTCATCAGACCACCGCATCCGTTCTATGCCTTAACAAAGAAAGAACGTTTACAAGTCTCATGGGTCGAAAAATACAGAGGAATATTATGGAATGAAGGCTATGTACCATACTTTAATTATAAGAATTTGATTGTGGACTTCTGTAAAAATAAACACATTTATACAAAAGGTTATGAAAAAGTGCAGTGGGTGAAAGAAATAACAGAATGTAATAACATTTATAATTTAGAATATTTTGATTGTCCTAATTTAAAGACTTTATGTGAAAAATATTCAACTAATTCTGATATTCAAAATTGTATATATCATACTAATGTTTGTGCTTTTAAGAATGTATCATGTATGAATAAGTGGTGTATAGAAAATAATGTTTTTTTTACAAAATAAAGTATGTTTATGATATTATACATGTGGTTTCTTTTTTATATTATATATGACCCATAAAACACAATACTATTATCAATAATTTTAGTATCAAACCTAAAGTCACTTGAAGCAAACGCAACTGAATAATAAATAAAAAATGGACTTCAATGTAGGAGATAGAAGACAGTGTTGAAGTTATTATTGATCAATGTCATCTACACGGACGTCACATAAGCTCGAAATGGTTTCATTAGACATATACGATTTTCATAAAATATTAAACATGAATGTATTTGGAAAAATAAAATACATATTTGGAAACAAAAAATATCATTTAATCAATGATTATCCTCAGAAAATTACCACAAAAATATACACATGGGATATACTATCCGATGATGAAAAAAGGAACACGAAACTTGAAGTGTACTATGAGACTAGTGATTGTGATACAAATTACTTTATACTTGTTAAAAACCCCACGAAAGCTTTACGAATCGAGTTGGCACATGACGAATTCCATGATTTATTACCATTCCTGAAACCCTGCTTGAGGATATAAATGAAGGTTGAATATTTTACACGGCTTCATTTGAGAAAATGTCTTCATCCGACGTAGAACATGTTTTCGGTGATAAATAAAAAATGGACTTCAATGTAGGAGACACTGTTGAAGTTATTATTGATCAATGTCATCTACACGGACGTCACGATGTTAAACTAATAAACACTGAACACTATTGTGGTGTTTTAATAACTAACTGTTATTTAAAATCTAAGCGAATGCGTATATATTATACTGGTTTGCGAGTATCAGCGCGAGTAATCAGAAAAGATAAATGTTTCGTAGACTTGGTACCATTGGTGTAAATAAATACAATATTCGAATGGATAAATGCTACTTCTGCAGTAAAATGTCAGCTTGAATCGATTCAAATAAGTGTTCCACTAAATGTGTATTTGAATGATAACTTCTTGAATCGATTCAAATTAGTATTCGAATGTGTATTTTTGGTGCAGCTGGATCTTATCTGATCCAGCTGCACCAATAATACACTACTCATTTGTCACCACCCCGACTCTTCCCGCGGGTGTCGTAAGAGCCGACAAAGGGATTGTAGTGTAACTGACCATTCTTTGATAGAAGATTGATGACGGGCAGCATCGTCATCTCATCACATCATAGTGGATACATTATTGCCAATCCGCTTGCCCAGTGTGCCGATTATGTGCATTTACTTCCTCGTAGGCCTCTTTTATTAACTATGTGTATCCTCTAGCCACCCAGAGGTCTAAAAAGGTCTCCTCAAACAAATGAAATTCTTTTCTATTTCAAGATTACATAATCAAAATTCATTGGAAAATTTTATTGCTTGGGCGGCAAGAGGGTATAGCTGACGCATCCTGATGCCTCTTTACGCATCCCCCGCATGAGAATCAAAATTCATTGGAAATTTTTATTCTCCGGGCGGCTGGAGCTATTTGACGCATCCTGAAGGATCTATTATTATGCATACCCGCATGAGAATACCCCTAGAACGCCGCTGTCAAAATTGTATTGTCGATTAATGACTTTAATTATTTTAAGTTATAGTCCAAATTGCTTGTGACATATCCGTCACTAGACATTAACGGCCTTATTCATAAAAAGTTACGCGCCCGCTGATGGGTCGTTGTTGACCGGATGGCTAAAAACGTCATTCATAAACGTTCAATAGCGCTATTCAGCCGCTCAAACCTACTATAAATCCCCCGAAAGTTATAGAGCCGAGGACCCTTCTATAACGGTCTTATAACTTCTTATTTAACAAGATGGCTGCCAAAATTTTGATCAGCTGATTTTTGACAGGTGCATAACGTGTGCATAACCATGCGTTTAAAGTAGGCAGAAGAGAAAAGATAAAGGTATGAAAGTCTGATTTGGTGTATAGTTTTTTTAACGTCTATTCATCTGATTATTATTAAATATGTATCCAGAGATACTTAATTATATTTAGATAGGTATTTAAAATAAATATCCGATGATTTATTGTAAGTAGTTACGCAGTTTCGATTTTCTCTACATGCAACATTACACGAATAAGAAATGGTGGGAAAACTAATCTCCAACAATTTTAAATTAAAAATTTTGTTGATAGTTTTTCAACCATTTCAACTTCAACGTCAATACGCAGTAAGACTCCATCATGCAGGCCTTAAACGCTATTGATGCCATAACTTATTTGTGTAATCCGCCGCGGCGTCCAAAAATATATAACATAAGGGCAGATCCCATTGAGGATCTGCCCGATGTTGAATTTAGGCGGCGATACCGCTTTAATAAGGCGACTGTTTTGTATATAGTAGAGTTGGTGAAAGAAGACCTGAAGAAAGATCGCAGAGGAGCTGGCCTCACACCAGAACTACAGGTTCTAACTGCAATTAGGTGTTGGGGTCGCAAGGAAGTAAATATTTATTTATTACTTACCCGTACTACTAACTGCCCATACCTAGGTACTAACTAGCCATACAATTATGTTTCGTTATCTGACCGTCATCGCAAGTACCTAATCATAAAGCTAACTGTTTTGATTAGTTACCTAGGTAAAATAATACGTAGTAAGTACCTAATAATTTCAGGTTCAAGATGATGATAATATCGATGGCAAAAAGCGAGAACGTAGTAACCGCCAAAATGCAAACTTTACACCAGAGCCAAAAAACTTTTCGATTTCAAGAAAAAAAATCATAACTCTTTCATTTATGAACAAAAATTCTTGATATTTGGATCTAATTCATAACTTATGGTTTTCTTTCAACTGTCATATTTAATATTTAACAAAAAAGACTGGTTTACGACTTAGTGGCGGTTACGACAATTGAACTCTTTTTTTCGTTACGCGAAAACGCTGTAAACGCCAGAAGTAAATGTACTAAAATAATGAAACGAGTAAAATGTCCATAAAGCAGAAACGCTGTAATGATGCATTTATTTATTTTGAAGATGCAGTAATGTTGACGTAAATATCATTACGCTCTTTATAGGACTAACTGAAATGTGGTAAGTGTCCACCGCCAAAACGAAACTGTGAAAACAAAACGACTTAAGTATCAATCAACTTTTGTTAACATATTTTTGTAAAATGTTTTAAATTTTTAAAAGCTGGTTTCTTTCAAATTAAAAGCTCAGATGCAACAATTACAGTCTTAATATATCAAACACTACCTAGTCTCAATTACTCTGTATAAAAACATTATGAAAGTTACTTAAAACCTGTGTTGCTTATAACATTTCAAAAGGCTAATAAAATCTCTTATATAAAATCGCAACCTTGTATCATGCTAAAACAAACATAAATATTTTTAGGGTTAATCCAGACTATAATATTGTTATCTGCTAAAACGAAATAATATTATTATATTATAGGTAATGAGGTTCAATATTCCCGTGAAAACTTTAAAACTCTTTAGATTTTATCTTCAGTTTTGGCATTAAATTGTCTCTTAAATAACTTTTATCGATATAAAACTCACTACTTATTAAACCCACTAACTATAAAATATGTTTTGAATGAAAATATTACTTTTAATATATTTGCAAAGATAATACTATTTACAGGTATTGGAAAAAAAACACAAATCATTCTTAAAACTAAAATAATAATAGTACCACATCCCCCAAGTCGCTTCCCTGTGGGAGAGTGCTCATAATACTGGCTACATTTCCTCGCTGGATGGCAATGCTTAACCTCTGGCCAAGAAATGTGCCAGCCCTATGGTCACCCGTTTCCTCAGACAGCCTTTTTCCCAACTCCTTAAAAAGTTTGTGGGCGCCAGGACCCCACGACCCCAGAGTCTCCACCGCTAAAGCCGCAAAGTCATGGCCACCACAAAGGCCGGTGTACTTCCTAAGTTTTAAGACCTCCGTAGCCAAAGCCGCCCGACCCACCCCCAATTAACCGGCCTTCCAAACTGCTATGGTATGAGCGTCATCCCAGCTGGTCTCTTGCCATCGTCACGAGCCAGGCCAGGGGGCTCGGCGGGCACGCCCACGCTAGCAAAAGCAAGACGGATCACGTCATTCAGACTGGCGTGGCGGGGTATACGACCAGCGCTCCTCCGACAGGAGTGGCCGTGGCCACCCCCGGGAGTCTACCTCACAACCGCAATAGCAACGGTGGGGGACAACTATATCCGCACCCAAGCGAAGCCCAGCAGCCAACCTTAGGGAATTATTGTCCAGCAATGTGGCGCAACTCCTGGAAGGATAAGCTTGTAGCCAATATCCCGACTTCCTTTCCGACGCTGCAAGCAGACGGGCTTTTTCAGCTGAGGAGGTGGTGGAGTCAAGCAAGCCCAGCTGTGCCCCGTGGCACTGAGGCTCATCCCAAGCCCTCTGCTCGTCCCGCCCTGATGGCAATTCGTCGCTTGGACAGGCCAAACTCCAAACATTTATCGCCTCCGCCAAATACGCTACCTCGAAATCGAGTAGTGATGGATTGAGGATACTTCGTACGAGAGTAAGCGTACTGTGCACAGATGATAAAAAAACCAGCCAAATGCGAGTCGGACTCGTGCGCAAAGGGTTCCGTACCATTATCAATTTATTATTAAAAAAATACAGTTAAATCAACCTACCTTAAAAACTATAGGAGATAATTTAATCAAACCAAAAATCGTTGATAGAGTTTATTAATGTGCATAACATATATTTTTTTTAGAATTTTATATGGCGTAGTTTAAAAAATAGAGGGGGGGACACATTTTTCAGACTTTGAGAGCTGATATCTCGAAAACGATTTGCTTAAATAAAAATTAGATGTATAAACCTTCATATCATTTTCAAAGACCTTTCTATTAATACCCCACACGCTTATATACAACAAAAAAAATTTTTCTATGCCTCAGTTACATGTATGGAGGGCCCCCACCCCAACGGTATTTTTTACAATTTAGTATCATAATCCTGTTGCGGTTCATACAACACATATCCTTACCGAATTTCGTTACTGTAGCTTTTATAGTTTCCGAGTAAATCGGCTGTGACAGACGGACAGACGGACAGACGGACATGACGAATCTATAAGGGTTCCGTTTTTGCCATTTTGGCTACGGAACCCTAAAAAGCGGGAATAGCTAAACTCGACACCCGCCGTAGACCTAGGCCACTAAACCGTATTGGAAGAGTTGCCTGGATTAACTGCCTCTCATCCAGTTTGATATTTAAGATGTTTTGCATTGTGGTGTGTATCAAACTGTCCAACTTCTCACACAGTTGCGGAAACTTCCAAAAAGGACTGCATCGCATGGCATACGTCAACTTAGGCACGAGGAGACAGAACCGGAGAGTGAAAAAAGCCATGTGCGAGGAGACCTTGAGCAGACAGTCTGAATGCTGAGAGAAACGCTGATTTGGGCATCAACAACAGGCATTGATTCCTCAAATACAGGGGCTTCAAGGTAGATGAAGAGAATCCGCGTTCATCACCTGGACAGATATTCTCAAAATTGCTAATAATTTGGGGCCTGCCTACGTTGCCTGAGCTCACATACAGCTCACATTTTCCCATATTCAGTTCAAGACCTATTTCTCTAAACTTAGCAGCTAAGGAGGTCAAATCACTCAGAACAGACTTTGCCTCGCCCCCAAGGCTACCGTCGTCCAGGTACCACATGTTGAGTTTACTGCCAAGTGTCGAGATAAAAGGGTGGATTGCAAGGCTAAAAAAGGCGGAACTGAGTGGATCACCCTGTTGACAAACTATTGCAGACAATATGTTGTGCTTCGAGTACTTTCAATCTGAAGGGCTGCTGTGACATTGCCGGACATAGGAATAGAATCCTTCTCTCTTAACAAAGCATCGCGACCGACGGAGTTGAAGGCATTTTTAATTTCAATCTTAACCATTACAAGCGCTTTGTTCCTTAGCAAGAAAGTGTTACTTATTATTTAATTTCCAACATAATTCTTCAACAATTGTTTGAACACAGCTATCACATCAATTATAAAAAAAAATCTTTGAACTAATCTCACTGAACCATTATTAATATTTAACTTAAATAACTAAACGTTATCATTTCTATGGTACCGTACAAAATAAAATTGTTATTATTTATTTAAATAAAAACTTGTAGTCATTTTTCTTAGGCAGAATATCACTTGAAATTAAAATAGGAACCTAAAAATTTAATTCCAATGGAATTCATTTTCACTTCACGGACACACAGAGTACACAGACTAGGGTGTACGTAGTCTGTGTACTCGCTCCGGTGATCGCCAGTAGTCTAAATCACAGGTCGTATTCACGAGCCACATCGCCGCGAGCGCACATTTTTATTGCTGTATCTTCAAGCGGTACCCACATCACGTTGTGTTTCAAATGTCGTTACTGTGGCTTGGTGCTAATTCATTTTCGAATGAAATGTAGTAAGCGTCAATCATTGACAATTTATTTTAGGATAATTGCAGTAAACTTGGTTCGTATTTTTTTCACTGCATGCATTAATGCTGTAACCGCCACAGAACAAAATTTCGGCAACGCTGTTACCACCACACGCTTTGATTTATGAAAAAACAAAATTGGCGTAAATGTACTCGTTTAGAAAATTGCTACTTTTTAGGTGTTTACAGCAATTAGATGTGGGCATCGTCAAAAAAAGACATTCGTTTTGCAACGTCGTCCAGTTTTTTCTAAGCGTCGTAGAGACATGGGACCCAGACCAGTCGACGCAGAAAAAATCGCTGATTCCGAATATGCAAAAAAAAATTTTTCGACCTGGTGGCGGTTACTACGTTCTCGCTTTTTGCCATCGATATAATTATTTGAGATAAAAGTAAGTAACAAGGAATTAGGAAATATTTGCGAATTCCCGCCAGACAGCTGTCAAACTTTTTTTTAATTTGCGGTGAGACCACATTTTTGTCTATGATTTTGTCAAGGCGCCAACATAAGGCGTCTAATCCGTTCAACAGCGGCTCAACAGTTATCGGAGAGATATTGAGCGTTTATGAATAACACTTCTTATAAACCGTTCAACAAGACTTATCGGCTCGATAACTATTGGGCCCCTCAAACCTTCAACAAGGAATTTTTATGAATAAGGCCGTAAATGTTTAACTTTATTTATGTACACCACTGGCCGTGTGGTGACGGCATGAAGAATACATTTGTCACCACCCCAACTCCTGACCATCATTTGATAAATAAAAGATTGATGATGGGCAGCAGCGTCATCATAGTGGATACATTACTGCAATCGCCAATCCGCTTGCCCAACGAGGCGATTATGGGCATTTACACGCATAGTTAATAGGAGAAGTCTACGTCCAGCAGTGGACTATCATAGGCTGATGATGATAATGATGATGTACACCACATGAAGAAAACTGAAAAAAAGCAAGTTTTCACAAATTCTTGTCCAGATTCTAACGGAAATTGGCTATAAACAGAGTTCCCGGTAAATCGAGTCAGGTTAACGATAACTCGATCGCAGGAGCCTTCGGGAAAACAAGGTTAGTATGAGACGGCAAATCCTTTCTGGAATATACAGGATGTCATCATTTATCATTTATTTATTAAATTGCACTCATGAACAACATATGTAACATGAACCCTGATGGGCGTAGCAAATACATTTACTTACATTAATTTTTATCACTACTTTCTAGTATCTACATAGCAGGTGTTAAATACCTACTACATTGGTACTTGTTAACAAAACTTAAATTATTATTACTATTTTGTACTTTTCACTATGGCAACAATAATTATTGCCAACTTATAACTAATGTTCGTTTCGATTTGCGTTAAATTAGACAGGTTACTTGGGACATTAATAGAAGTTATCTGGTCCAAATTTCACCATATTGACAAATTTAATGCTACAATTGTAAATTTACGGTTTTTACAATCGGGGGCGTCTATAGGCTACAGTTACCGCTTACCATCGGAAGGGTCATGCGTTTGTTTGCCACCAACATAAAATATAGTGCAGGAACTTAAATAAATCAGCAGTAAATCATTACTTTTTTGCGAAGCAAAATTACAATTGTCACAAAAAAAAGACAATTGTAGCGAAATTCCGACATATGCCGAACCTCATGTCAAGATTTAATGAAAATTGTTCTTGTAGGATCTTGAGGAAAACAAGCTGTTTGGTCTTCGGGGTATTTATTTTATATTATCTTCTTTGTTTTAACAAGTTATTAATATTCATATGTGGGAGCGTGATGTGTTCCCTGGCACGGGTGGATAGCAAGAGGCAGCTGTCACACTGACACTTGTCAAGCTTCATTGACAGTGACAGTGACAGTGACAGCTGCGTTTTACTAACTATGCTACATCTTTCCCTTTTTATCGAAATTAAGTTTACAATACAAATTCAAAATTAAATTACTACAGTTAACTAATATTTACCGCATAGTTAGAAATACAAGTTGCTTACTATCATACATTGATTTTTCTCCTCCCTTAATACAAAGATATAGGTTATCTCTTAGGCTCGTGAGACTTACAATCAGATTTTACAAACTATATTGATTACACACAGTTTAAAATTGTGCATTCGACCGACCCTGAAACTGTTTGGCTGGTCTGGTGAAACACAAGAGGTCACTGCACATGAGGTCACCGACTGCGCCATGTAGGATCTTGAGGAAAACAAGCTGTTTGGTCTTCGGGGTATTTATTTTATATTATCTTCTTTGTTTTAACAAGTTATTAATATTCATATGTGGGAGCGTGATGTGTTCCCTGGCACGGGTGGATAGCAAGAGGCAGCTGTCACACTGACACTTGTCAAGCTTCATTGACAGTGACAGTGACAGTGACAGCTGCGTTTTACTAACTATGCTACAGTTCTAAACCTTGCGACAATTGTCACGGGTTTCGGAAAATAAAAACTAGTTTATTAACGAGACAATAACGTTATTAGTAATAATTTTATGTTGGTGGCAAACAAGCACATGGACCGTCTGATAGTAAGCGATAGCCGTAGCCTACGGAGGCCTGTGACGTCAGTAACAGTGATATTTTTCAATTGTCACACTTGTAAGTATGGTGAAATAGGCGACTGGTATATTGGCTTTTGGAAAATTCAATAAAAAAAAACTTTGTTTTCATATATAATAAATGAAATGGTAAGTGTGAGAGGACTTTAAGAATAAAATAAAAGTTAATCTCAGGTGACTGACGGACATGTCAAAATAAGTAACATTAGAATGTAATAAAAATAAAGGTTGCAATAGATACAATTATTCAGACATTAAACTTATTTTTTAATAACTCAATAACAGTAAGAGTTAAAACACTAGGTACTTTCTTAGAAATATTAATTATATTTGACCTAAATAAGCTTCCCTTAAAGTTATAGCATATGAAGAAAAACACCCTGTATAACGGAATAGGAAGTTCGCAGAAGTCTATTTTTTAAGTTTTAGGAGGGTTGAACGTAGGTAGGAGCTCATGCATAAATCATGCGTGGTTTTTTAGGTTACTTTTTTCGTGGACATCATTATTTTTTGGCCACCTTGTATAGCTTCTAATGCCAAAAACACAGGTTACTAAATTATGTTTTTAGCCTATTTTTTTTAAAAGGAACCCGTATCTGAAAAACATTTCGGCCCCTTCATTTAAGCAATGCATATGAGATTACTAGAATAATATGTTAAAAACAATATAAAAAGTAGGTAATTAAAAACAGAGGAGGAAAAGTGGTAGGTTATACTTCGGCACGATTACTAAATTAATCCAGAGAAAGATAGAAGGTAGAAGAAAAAAAGGAAGCACACGGAGAGCAGGAGCAATTGAAGG
>JALPQI010030800.1:0-152251 GCA_025490895.1 Thaumatotibia leucotreta | reverse complement strand
GTGAAAAAAGCCAATGTGCGAGGAGACCTTGAGCAGACAGTCTGAATGCTGAGAGAAACGCTGATTTGGGCATCAACAACAGGCATTGATTCCTCAAATACAGGGGCTTCAAGGTAGATGAAGAGAATCCGCGTTCATCACCTGGACAGATATTCTCAAAATTGCTAATAATTTGGGGCCTGCCTACGTTGCCTGAGCTCACATACAGCTCACATTTTCCCATATTCAGTTCAAGACCTATTTCTCTAAACTTAGCAGCTAAGGAGGTCAAATCACTCAGAACAGACTTTGCCTCGCCCCCAAGGCTACCGTCGTCCAGGTACCACATGTTGAGTTTACTGCCAAGTGTCGAGATAAAAGGGTGGATTGCAAGGCTAAAAAAGGCGGAACTGAGTGGATCACCCTGTTGACAAACTATTGCAGACAATATGTTGTGCTTCGAGTACTTTCAATCTGAAGGGCTGCTGTGACATTGCCGGACATAGGAATAGAATCCTTCTCTCTTAACAAAGCATCGCGACCGACGGAGTTGAAGGCATTTTTAATTTCAATCTTAACCATTACAAGCGCTTTGTTCCTTAGCAAGAAAGTGTTACTTATTATTTAATTTCCAACATAATTCTTCAACAATTGTTTGAACACAGCTATCACATCAATTATAAAAAAAAATCTTTGAACTAATCTCACTGAACCATTATTAATATTTAACTTAAATAACTAAACGTTATCATTTCTATGGTACCGTACAAAATAAAATTGTTATTATTTATTTAAATAAAAACTTGTAGTCATTTTTCTTAGGCAGAATATCACTTGAAATTAAAATAGGAACCTAAAAATTTAATTCCAATGGAATTCATTTTCACTTCACGGACACACAGAGTACACAGACTAGGGTGTACGTAGTCTGTGTACTCGCTCCGGTGATCGCCAGTAGTCTAAATCACAGGTCGTATTCACGAGCCACATCGCCGCGAGCGCACATTTTTATTGCTGTATCTTCAAGCGGTACCCACATCACGTTGTGTTTCAAATGTCGTTACTGTGGCTTGGTGCTAATTCATTTTCGAATGAAATGTAGTAAGCGTCAATCATTGACAATTTATTTTAGGATAATTGCAGTAAACTTGGTTCGTATTTTTTTCACTGCATGCATTAATGCTGTAACCGCCACAGAACAAAATTTCGGCAACGCTGTTACCACCACACGCTTTGATTTATGAAAAAACAAAATTGGCGTAAATGTACTCGTTTAGAAAATTGCTACTTTTTAGGTGTTTACAGCAATTAGATGTGGGCATCGTCAAAAAAAGACATTCGTTTTGCAACGTCGTCCAGTTTTTTCTAAGCGTCGTAGAGACATGGGACCCAGACCAGTCGACGCAGAAAAAATCGCTGATTCCGAATATGCAAAAAAAAATTTTTCGACCTGGTGGCGGTTACTACGTTCTCGCTTTTTGCCATCGATATAATTATTTGAGATAAAAGTAAGTAACAAGGAATTAGGAAATATTTGCGAATTCCCGCCAGACAGCTGTCAAACTTTTTTTTAATTTGCGGTGAGACCACATTTTTGTCTATGATTTTGTCAAGGCGCCAACATAAGGCGTCTAATCCGTTCAACAGCGGCTCAACAGTTATCGGAGAGATATTGAGCGTTTATGAATAACACTTCTTATAAACCGTTCAACAAGACTTATCGGCTCGATAACTATTGGGCCCCTCAAACCTTCAACAAGGAATTTTTATGAATAAGGCCGTAAATGTTTAACTTTATTTATGTACACCACTGGCCGTGTGGTGACGGCATGAAGAATACATTTGTCACCACCCCAACTCCTGACCATCATTTGATAAATAAAAGATTGATGATGGGCAGCAGCGTCATCATAGTGGATACATTACTGCAATCGCCAATCCGCTTGCCCAACGAGGCGATTATGGGCATTTACACGCATAGTTAATAGGAGAAGTCTACGTCCAGCAGTGGACTATCATAGGCTGATGATGATAATGATGATGTACACCACATGAAGAAAACTGAAAAAAAGCAAGTTTTCACAAATTCTTGTCCAGATTCTAACGGAAATTGGCTATAAACAGAGTTCCCGGTAAATCGAGTCAGGTTAACGATAACTCGATCGCAGGAGCCTTCGGGAAAACAAGGTTAGTATGAGACGGCAAATCCTTTCTGGAATATACAGGATGTCATCATTTATCATTTATTTATTAAATTGCACTCATGAACAACATATGTAACATGAACCCTGATGGGCGTAGCAAATACATTTACTTACATTAATTTTTATCACTACTTTCTAGTATCTACATAGCAGGTGTTAAATACCTACTACATTGGTACTTGTTAACAAAACTTAAATTATTATTACTATTTTGTACTTTTCACTATGGCAACAATAATTATTGCCAACTTATAACTAATGTTCGTTTCGATTTGCGTTAAATTAGACAGGTTACTTGGGACATTAATAGAAGTTATCTGGTCCAAATTTCACCATATTGACAAATTTAATGCTACAATTGTAAATTTACGGTTTTTACAATCGGGGGCGTCTATAGGCTACAGTTACCGCTTACCATCGGAAGGGTCATGCGTTTGTTTGCCACCAACATAAAATATAGTGCAGGAACTTAAATAAATCAGCAGTAAATCATTACTTTTTTGCGAAGCAAAATTACAATTGTCACAAAAAAAAGACAATTGTAGCGAAATTCCGACATATGCCGAACCTCATGTCAAGATTTAATGAAAATTGTTCTTGTAGGATCTTGAGGAAAACAAGCTGTTTGGTCTTCGGGGTATTTATTTTATATTATCTTCTTTGTTTTAACAAGTTATTAATATTCATATGTGGGAGCGTGATGTGTTCCCTGGCACGGGTGGATAGCAAGAGGCAGCTGTCACACTGACACTTGTCAAGCTTCATTGACAGTGACAGTGACAGTGACAGCTGCGTTTTACTAACTATGCTACATCTTTCCCTTTTTATCGAAATTAAGTTTACAATACAAATTCAAAATTAAATTACTACAGTTAACTAATATTTACCGCATAGTTAGAAATACAAGTTGCTTACTATCATACATTGATTTTTCTCCTCCCTTAATACAAAGATATAGGTTATCTCTTAGGCTCGTGAGACTTACAATCAGATTTTACAAACTATATTGATTACACACAGTTTAAAATTGTGCATTCGACCGACCCTGAAACTGTTTGGCTGGTCTGGTGAAACACAAGAGGTCACTGCACATGAGGTCACCGACTGCGCCATGTAGGATCTTGAGGAAAACAAGCTGTTTGGTCTTCGGGGTATTTATTTTATATTATCTTCTTTGTTTTAACAAGTTATTAATATTCATATGTGGGAGCGTGATGTGTTCCCTGGCACGGGTGGATAGCAAGAGGCAGCTGTCACACTGACACTTGTCAAGCTTCATTGACAGTGACAGTGACAGTGACAGCTGCGTTTTACTAACTATGCTACAGTTCTAAACCTTGCGACAATTGTCACGGGTTTCGGAAAATAAAAACTAGTTTATTAACGAGACAATAACGTTATTAGTAATAATTTTATGTTGGTGGCAAACAAGCACATGGACCGTCTGATAGTAAGCGATAGCCGTAGCCTACGGAGGCCTGTGACGTCAGTAACAGTGATATTTTTCAATTGTCACACTTGTAAGTATGGTGAAATAGGCGACTGGTATATTGGCTTTTGGAAAATTCAATAAAAAAAAACTTTGTTTTCATATATAATAAATGAAATGGTAAGTGTGAGAGGACTTTAAGAATAAAATAAAAGTTAATCTCAGGTGACTGACGGACATGTCAAAATAAGTAACATTAGAATGTAATAAAAATAAAGGTTGCAATAGATACAATTATTCAGACATTAAACTTATTTTTTAATAACTCAATAACAGTAAGAGTTAAAACACTAGGTACTTTCTTAGAAATATTAATTATATTTGACCTAAATAAGCTTCCCTTAAAGTTATAGCATATGAAGAAAAACACCCTGTATAACGGAATAGGAAGTTCGCAGAAGTCTATTTTTTAAGTTTTAGGAGGGTTGAACGTAGGTAGGAGCTCATGCATAAATCATGCGTGGTTTTTTAGGTTACTTTTTTCGTGGACATCATTATTTTTTGGCCACCTTGTATAGCTTCTAATGCCAAAAACACAGGTTACTAAATTATGTTTTTAGCCTATTTTTTTTAAAAGGAACCCGTATCTGAAAAACATTTCGGCCCCTTCATTTAAGCAATGCATATGAGATTACTAGAATAATATGTTAAAAACAATATAAAAAGTAGGTAATTAAAAACAGAGGAGGAAAAGTGGTAGGTTATACTTCGGCACGATTACTAAATTAATCCAGAGAAAGATAGAAGGTAGAAGAAAAAAAGGAAGCACACGGAGAGCAGGAGCAATTGAAGGAAACGATTGAAGTCGAATAGTATAGGGGCCAATCAACATTTCAATCGACACTGTTTTGTCCCGTAACACAGGTGACAATTTCATCAAGTTTGCTAGTAAAAATGGTTATAAATTGTACATGCGTTAGGCCCCACACAAGTTCACATCGATACATTTAGGTTCTAACTGTTTTTCATTATAAATATGTGTATAGTATTCATTGACATACATTTGTAAGTTCATGAAAAGTAACGCAGCAGACAGAAAATATGTCAATCGAAAAGTTGATTTGCCCATAGAGCGCTGAAAGAAAAGGCAGACAATAGAATTGATTTGAAATTACTCCACCGACAAGAGCCAAGCTCTTTATCGACGCATTAGGAGGTAAATGCCCCTAATCGCCAACCCGCTTGGCACACGCCAAGCGGATTGGCGATCGCAGTAATGTGTCCACTATGATGACGCTGTTGCCCATCATCAATCTTTTATAAAATGATGGTCAGTGACACTTCGATCCCTTAGTCGGCTCTTACGACACCCGCAGGAGGAGTTGGGGTGGTGACAAATGTATTCTTACTGCCGTCACCACACAGCCAATTACTAAACTTGTAAGTCGTTAACTTGGATCTTTACTTATACGAGTAAAGCCTACACGCAGATCCAGACAGTTAAATGAACTGCAACGGATCCACTTCAGAAGATTACACCATTAAACTAGGAATGGGACTTTAAGTCCCATCCATAGACTAATAGAATATTTCCAGATGCGCTGTCACTGAGATAAAATCTGCGACCATATATAACATGGACGTCTAAAGGTGCATTCCGATCAAAAGAGCATTCGCTGTTCTATCCCCCGCTCTACGAAATCAACCAATCACGTTTTGTGTAACGATCAAATTTCGTAGAGTGGGAGGTTAGAATAGCGAATGTTCGCTTGGTCTGGTCTGAATGCACCTTAACGCCAGTTCAAAAATGCCCCCAAAACCAATTGTTCAATTGTGCCAAGATGGGCAGGACATAGCGCTTTTCTTAACACCGCGCATATTTCAGTGCAACATCTTTGATAGACCAATCACAACTATGGCGGTTTAAGTTTTTATAGGTAGGTATTTGAAATTCATTACCGTGATGCATTGAAGGGGGGGTGACACTTGTCAACTAAAAGTCAGGACCATTTTTGAAAGGCAATTTAGTATGGCGTGCGGCTTCCATGTTTTATTTGCTCGTAGGATAAAATAATTGAAGTATTCCGTGGGGTAGTAAAAGTAGAAAGAATATTAAACAAATATGGCTGACTTTAAATAGCTGTTATTGACACATCGTCAAATATACGTTCGTAGATTTATTTTAAAGATAATACTAATAAATAGCCATCATTCTAAACTAGGTATGGTTTTAAGTAACCACTAAATATGGGTTTAAGTAAGGTTTTAAGACAAAGATTAAAAAAAAGTAAATACTGAACATATTGTGAAAACACAAATCAAATTATTTATTAACTAAATATTCAAAGGCCCCAATAGTCAATGGTCAAAGGCGCCTAGCCTTGTAAGGGATTGCATATACCCGAGAAATTTGACCGGTGGTTGCTAAGACCGAGTGGCCGAGGGGTACAGGCATCAGCCGCGAAAGCTGAGTACGTGGGTTCGATCCCCACCTCGGACATAGGTGATCTTGGTCGTTTTTCTTTGGTATATGACATCTAATATTAAATTTATAAAGTAAATACTGTTTTTATTTAAATAACTACATTCGAGATCAAGATGGTGTTTTTAACCTGGCTGTTTTTTGTTAAGTTAAGTTTTTAGATATGTTTACATCTTTTCGTTTTACTGGCGTACGGAATACACAAGGTAGTGTGCATTTCTTGTATTTATACGATATGCACACAGCAACAATTTACCGTAGACTATACCGTCAGTCGGAACGAAACCCACACATTCAAACCGCGCTCAAAGAAAGATCACAATAACGTAGTGTAGTTATGGGTAATCCGTAATATTCTATACATCCATGGTCCCATCTTTTGCAGTGGCAATGTCTTTACATGAAATAAACTATTTGAGTATTTAAGCTGGAACATTTTACTATCATCTGTACATATTCGTTTGTTTTTGTACTTATAATTATGTTTTGTAACTTTATGTAATATAAATTACATACAATCGCCATCAGATAAATCATAGCGCCTGGAGCGCCATAAACGATAAAGGCATGCTCAGATATTTTTGAGCGATCCGTACGCTACGATGTATTTGATGGCGTGTGTACAAGCTTTTTTAGTTTCATCGGTCCCGTAGTAAGTATGTCTATATTAGAATGTTCTTTCCGTGGCTGAAGTTTGGTATTACCTATAGATTACTCGTATGTAAGTTGGATAATAAAGCAGTATTACCATGCAATTGGTCTGAGGATGGAGTGGGAAAAAAAGTCTACGTACTTAGGTAATCATTCTCACTTTGAAACTTTGATCTTATAATTATATTAATCTACCTGCTTATTGTGACTAGTATTTTAATACAGGGTAGAAAGAAGTTATGGGCCCTGGAGGGGAACTACTTAAAATTTTAATTGATTCAATTCCAGGTTGAGACTAGCAAAATTTAAAAATCTTTTAATGCAGTTTTGTTTCTTTTCAAAAATAAAGGAATGTTTCCTTTCAGCAAAATTATCTGATCATCATCAGCCTATGATAGTTCACTGCTGGACGTAGGCCTCTCCTATTAACTATGCTTATAGACGCATTAGGAGGTAAATGCCCATAATCGCCACGCTGGGCAAGCGGATTGGAGATCGCAGTAATGTGTCCCCTATGATAACGCTGCTGACCGTCATCAATCTTTTATCAAATAATGGTAGTGACACTTCAATCCCTTAGTCGACTCTTACGACACCCACAGGAGGAGTTGGGGTCACCACAAATGTATTCTTACTGCCGTCATCACACGGCCAAACTAAAGGACCTAACTAAAGGATTTAAAGTAGTTCCCCTCCATGGCCCATAACTTCTATGTACAATTACGTACACGTACACATATGTACGTTTCTCTCTTACTTATTCACATCGTTACTCAGTCTTGGTTCCCAGCTATTAACTACGGTTAGCAGCGTACATTAATTCTACGTAAGCTGAAGCCACGTGCAGCCTTGTTAGTCTAAACACAGAATAACTAATAGTACCTACTACACTAGAGAAGGTATTACGCGACTACAAATTTTAGTTTCTTGTAATAAACGAATAAGGCTTGCACAGTCTAATATGGGGTTCACCGGTTAAATCCGCACGCATCCGTAATAGTACATTACGACACAAGTGCGAAAAACATGAAATTCGAAACTAGTGGCGAGCTTTTAAAACACGACCGATAGGGGGTTGAGGGGGACTAGGTCGATTTGGGTAAGATGTCCTAAGATATTTATTATACATAGATTAAATCTAACGAATCTACTTAATCTAACCTATATCTAAGATTGGCCCTTGTGGCATTGTACCGAGGATGCTGGCGGCATTTCCTCGCTGTATCGCAATACTGATGCGTTGTGCGAGGAAGTCGCCAGCTCTTCGGTCTTTAGTTACATCAACCAGACGTTTCGCGATCTCAGCAAACAATTTGCGTGCGCTGGGGCCCCAAGAACCTAAAGTTTCTACGCCAAACGAAACAAAATACGGTACAAAATCGTACTCTTTGCCGAGGCCCTTATATTTATTACGTTTAAAAAATTCGGCATTTTCAGCCGCAGCGGCTGCCTTAAACGTAGTTCGTTGAAAATGGGATGGTGCCAGGGTGTCTACGCAAGTAGCATCCCATACCAACATCCGTCCCATTTATTATTATTTTTCTACTCCGGCACTTTTATCTGTCATTTATATAGTCCCGCCAACAAATATAAAAGCTGGACTTACACAATTTCAGAAAAGTCTATATACTCTATTCTTCAAAAACACCCTAGGCTTATAAAGTCGCTAAAATGCAACTGCTAGCAGAGATACCTACTCAATTTACAACAAATCGCAAACCTGACAACTTAACAAACAACTGGATTCATATTGTCTGAAATAATAACGTATCTAAAATAATTGCTACCAACGTAAGGAAAAAAACGCAAGTGTTTTAGAATTGTCACCGGCAGGCAGTAACTGACAGTTTAAAAAAAAAACGTTACCGTGTCTATTACATTCCGTCATTTGTTTTTTCACTGTTATTTTCAGTTTGTGCGGCAATCTTTAAATTTGTTTAAAATTCTTTTTTCATCTTTTTTTGGACTGTGAAGTGAAGAAAATAAATTTAATAATAATATGATAAGATGGATTATGATGAGGACTTGGTTCTGACACCGGAAGAAATATCGACGGCGGCACAATCAGTTACTGAGAATTTGTTGCCTACAAAATCGCGGCATCTTTACGATCAGTCGTACAAGAAATTCATGGCGTGGCGAATCGAACACCAGACTTCGTCATTCTCAGAGAATGTCCTATTGGCATATTTTAAAAGCCTCATAGAATTATTCAAACCGTCTTCACTTTGGGTTGAACATTCAAAACTCAAGGCAACTCTCAACATATACCACCAGACAGACATATCTAAATACGCCAAGTTGCTGGCTTTATTGAAAAGAAAGTCAGAAGGTTTTAAGGCGAAAAAAGCGAAGACTTTTTTACCAGATGAAATAAAAACATTCATTGAGCAAGCACCTGATCGGAATCATCTATTCAACAAGGTAAATCTATAGTTACATACTTGTTGTTTTATTGTTTTATTAATGCACTAGTATATTCGGTTAATTATGTTATTTAGGTATTCTGTGTATGCAAATATTGTATTTAATTACATTGTAAGGATTTTTAACACCTAGATTCCTATTTCTTGTTACAGGTGGCTGTAATTTTTGGAATAATGGGGGCTTGTCGCCGGCAAGAGTTACACGATTTAAAAAATTACAATATTATTGATGCCCAGGAAACGCTAGTGGTTCATATAATGAACACCAAGAACCGAATTGATCGCACTTTTACAATAACAGGGAAATATTACCATATCTGCAAAAAGTACATGATTCTTCGCCCAGATAACTGCAACACTTTGAACTTTTTTGTGCGTTATGCTGACGGGAAATGTTTTGATCAAAATATAGGTAAAATAATTAAAGTATATTTTCATATAACAAACTGTGTTTTATTTTGTGATAATCATTAGTCGTAGAAAAAGTAATGTATGCAACGTTGTTTAACCGAGTCAAAAAATACTCGTGGCGTCTTTATTAACAATTTTCGGCTTCGCCTCAAATTGTTACTTACGCCACTCGCCTTTTTTGACCTCTCTTAAACAACTGTTGCATAAAATACTATTTTCTACTCCGGCACTTTTATCTGTCATTTATATAGTCCCGCCAACAAATATAAAAGCAGGACTTACGCAATTTCAGAAAAGTCTATATACTCTATTCTTCAAAAACACCCTAGGCTTATAAAGTCGCTAAAATGCAACTGCTAGCAGAGATACCTACTCAATTTACAACAAATCGCAAACCTGACAACTTAACAAACAACTGGATTCATATTGTCTGAAATAATAACGTATCTAAAATAATTGCTACCAACGTAAGGAAAAAAACGCAAGTGTTTTAGAATCGTCACTGGCAGGCAGTAACTGACAGTTAAAAAAAAAACGTTACCGTGTCTATTGCATTCCATCATTTGTTTTTTCACTATTATTTTCAGTTTGTGCGGCAATCTTTAAATTTGTTTAAAATTATTTTTTCATCTTTTTTTGGACTGTGAAGTGAAGAAAATAAATTGAATAATAATAAGATAAGATGGATTGTGATGAGGACTTGGTTCTGACACCGGAAGAGATATCGACGGCGGCACAATCAGTTACTGAGAATTTGTTGCCTACAAAATCGCGGCATCTTTACGATCAGTCGTACAAGAAATTCATGGCGCGGCGAATCGAACACCAGAGTTCGTAATTCTCAGAGAATGTCCTATTGGCATATTTTAAAAGCCTCATAGAATTATTCAAACCGTCTTCACTTTGGGTTGAATATTCAAAACTCAAGGCAACTTTCAACATATACCACCAGACAGACATATCTAAATACGCCAAGTTGCTGGCTTTATTGAAAAGA
This sequence comes from Thaumatotibia leucotreta, assembly GCA_025490895.1. Taxonomy (NCBI): domain Eukaryota; kingdom Metazoa; phylum Arthropoda; class Insecta; order Lepidoptera; family Tortricidae; genus Thaumatotibia; species Thaumatotibia leucotreta. Next base: position 141,672 of record JALPQI010030800.1, on the reverse strand, counting down.
AAGTCAGAAGGTTTTAAGGCGAAAAAAGCGAAAACTTTTTTACCCGATGAATTAAAAAAATTCATTGAGCAAGCACCTGATCGGTATCATCTGTTCAACAAGGTAGGTAAATATATAGTTACATATTTGTTGTTTTATTAATGCACTAGTATATTCGGTTAATTATGTTATTTAGGTATTCTGTGTATGCAAATATTGTATTTAATTACATTGCATCCTATTTCTTGTTACAGGTGGCTGTATTTTTTGGAATAATGGGGGCTTGTCGCCGGCAAGAGTTACACGATTTAAAAAATATCAATATTATTGATGCCCAGGAAACGCTAGTGGTTCATATAATGAACACCAAGAACCGGATTGATCGCACTTTTACAATAACAGGGAAATATTACCCTATCTGCAAAAAATAAATGATTCTTCCTTCCAATATATTTCCATAAATGAATTAAATGTATAATAATTAAAGTATATTTTCATATAACAAACTGTGTTTTATTTGTGATTAATATAATCCTTAGTCGTAGAAAAAGTAATGTATGCAACGTTGTTTAACCGAGTCAAAAAATACTCGTGGCGTGTTTATTAACAATTTTCGGCTTCGCCTCAAATTGTTACTTACGCCACTCGCCTTTTTTGACCTCTCTTAAACAACTGTTGCATAAAATACTATTATTTTTAGGATTTCAGGAAATGAAAGGCTTTTTACAGCTCATCCTTTATTCTCGGCTCACTGAACTGCACAGCATGTCTGACGCCATGTGCGAGGACGATAAGACTCAGTGCCATGGGGTGCCAGCTGCAAGGGTCTGACAGCACCTTCCGTGACAGCTCCAGGATGCTCTCGGCTTTATGTGGCTCCTTTTCTAGAAAGTACCTGGAAGAGACCAAACGTTTTGGTGAGTCTATATTAATTCGCATAATTTATTACGCATACTTCAAATTGGCATAGCGTTGTTAAGCATACTATTTAAGTGGCATAAGCATAATCTCGCATAAACGATTACGCATAATGTATTTACGTATAACATAAACTATCATGACGATGATTTGGAATAATTAGGATGAGCATAATACTAATTGGTATACTTAATGAAAAGTATAAAATATAATAGATAAAATAATAATGACCGATCAGAGATTGCGTAGCGAAACCGATACTATATAATATACCTAATATTTTTACCAAGTTACTGTCGATTAGTACGTTTTAATAATATTATTATACACTATATACTGCTTCCAATTTTAAACTAGTTGAGACTTTTATTTACTTGTGCGTTGTGCGTAGGTATAACAGTTAATGTTTAGGTCTTGACATATTTTATTGACGTACATGTATACCTACTTATATTTTTATAGTAAATATTGATTATTTTAATTATTACACACATTTTTACCCTAACAGAAAACTACTTATAATGTTCATAAATACGGCGTGTGTATTTTATACGGGATAAAGTTATCGTTTTGTGATCGTAGAAATCATGGTATAGGTAAATAGGTTCCCTAGATCCTATTTTAAGCATCATTAAAATATACATCCGTATTAAATTGGTACGCACTCTGTAGGTGCGCCTCATGCGCCTACCAATATGTGATCTCTTTACTAATAAAATTTATTATTAAATACCTAATGTTTTATTTAATTGATTGAATCTGACGTATTCATTAGGAAGTGTACGTATAGGAGATATCGACGAAAGCTAGGCTTCAACTTCGCTTCGTCGCTCCTGCTTATTAGTCTTTTGAACTTAACCTTACTGTCTTGGTTTTACCCTGATCTGCCTCATTCGCTTGATTTCTAAGTTTATGCTAATCCATATTAGGACGAATAAAGTTATATTGAATAATGTTATGCATATTTCAATTATGCATAATCAGTAATATGCGTATTAAGCATTATGCAATTTCATAATTTTGCCTATTCAATATTATGCTTAATTATTTATGCCAAATCCGTTATGCGAATTCATATTAGGAGTATTAATATTAGGCATATTAAAGGGGACCCCGTTTTGGTAAATAGGGGCGCCAAGAAACGTTCCTCAGGATAAGGCTGAGGTTTACTTCTTTAAAATCACACATACACATCATCAGTAATTATTCTAGCACAGCATTTGTTGCACAAAAAAAATGTTTGCGTGCTATATTCGGGCTGGCTAATTACAAATCATGCAAACTGCTCTTCAAAAATATGCTCTTTAAATAGATTCAAAAATCAAGTAACCAAACTCTTAAGTGAAAAGCAATATTATAACGTAAAGGATTTCCTGTCTGAAGATATTTCAGTATTTTAGTTATATCTAAGTTATGTATTTGCATGGTAGTATTACATTATAGAAATAGCAGAATAAGATACTTATTGTCGCTTACCAACTATGGACACCGATGTAGCTACTTATTCTAAGGATATAAAGATTCTATTCTATCAGGCTATATGAGTCCTCTCCTGGACAACGACATCTCCTTAGCCTATGCGTAAGGAATGAATGCACGAGGAGGGCGGCCGTCAGAGAGGAGTGGCGACGTGTTGTGTTGCCACCAACAGCTGAAGGGAAGTTTTATGCGATTATTCAGTCTCAACAATCAAGTCATTACCATTCCCAAATTATTGACGAACTGCGTATAAATAGTGGAGTCATTTTCGATTATCTTGTAGCAGACGCGTGTTTGTCTGCTATTCTGACATAACAGTCTCGTTTGCTGTTATAAAACGGTAAATAAAGTGGTGATGGTAATGAACAAAAAAAACGCGTCACAAAATCGCATAGAAACACCGTGATGACCACGACCACTCTGGCAAGAGTGTTAACGACAAAGAAGAAGGACGCATTAGGGTTGATTGAAAAAAAAACTTACTAATTAAAGGCCTTTGATGGAAACAAAATTTAACCTCATATTTTTTGTGTTACGAAGTTACATTTTGTGTAACGACTTTTGGTAGTGAAAAAAGGCGACAAATTAAATCTATGAGCGATCTACAATACGCGCTTGCATTTTTTAAATATGATATCTTGATACCTTTTTCTACTGCCTAAGGTTATTGGACAGAGGACACACTATAATTAATATGAGTAACTTTCGTAACACAATTGACACAATCGTGATTATTTTGTGTTTTGATTAATGTTTTGATTTCCTTGCCAGTTCATCCGCCGCATCGTTAATTCTTGAGCCACTGTGTCCTTTTATCAATTTTACAGTCACTTTGTTTCCTTCCTTGCTTTCCTCTATGAGGCAGCTATGACATTCTAGTATAAGTACTGAGGTAAGTTGGTTGCTTTGTAGAGCTTGTAGCACTGATTTACTGTCTGACAGTATTAGTATATTTTCATATTTGTCTCTTCGGTGCCTTGCAGGCTTCTATTATTTGCACACATTCCGTCTGGAACACTGTGCTATGTTCTCCTAGCGGTCAATGTGCATGTTAATATCTTGTGAAAAGACTCTGTAAATATTCTAAGGTGTGTTTGATTTGATTTAGTCCTTCCTTCGGATTCTCTGTTAACGATATGGCATATTCATTCCAGAAGATCATCGCCTTTATTATTTTGTGAATTGGTGCTTCCAATATTGGCATACTGGAGATCATCTTGTCGTAGATTTTTTGTGTACTGAGTGAGGTTTGACCACTAATTTAGGTTTTTAAGCCGAAGCGCTGTGGCGGCCGCTTTTTTCTGTATGTGCATATGTAACGGTAGCAGTCCTAGCATTATTTCCAGTGATGCAGTCGGTGTGGTTCTCGTGCAGCCTGTGGTTGCCACACATGCTAGCTACCTAGTCTTTGTATCTTGCTTAGTTTATTTATGGTAGTGGTTTGATTTGTGCGAGGCCACTACACCGGGCCATAACTGATCATCGGCATTACAACCATTTTGTACAGCCAGTGAGGTGCTAGCCCTCATCTCTTACCCACCATCCTTTTAGGGTTTTTAGTAGAAAGGATGTGAGGCTTTTTGGCCTGAATGACTTGGGGTCAGCCGGGTTTTGGAAGATTACTTTTACTCCCCTCCATTTGATTGTTATGTATCTGTATGCTATGCAGCTGCAAAGAAGATTTGATACCTGTTCCATTAATTCGTTTTAGGCCTCACCATTTTAGTAGTACTGGGAAGATTCCGTCTGTCGTCCTGGTGACTTATACTACTAAAATGGGGCAGCTACATATATTAGTTTTCGAAACTATTCACCGCCCATGTTGTTTTGTTTAGTTCTGTTATGCGTTCCGCTGTATCCCACTGAGTCTCAGTCGGGTAGTATTCTGTTGTTTCATCGTCTGGGTTAATTTGTGGTATAAAAGAAATAAAACAAGGACCGGATACCGGTTGTTTTTCTATATTCTTTGTTGATGGGGTAATTCAAAAGTACGATGTGGTTAATTAGCATAAAATATTGAGTACGTACTACATAAAGAGTGAGTGTGGTGGAAATTACTCTGTGAGAGTGTAATACATTTTAAAATAGTGAGCAGTTTGCAGGTTTTTGCTCAACCCGATTCTGATCCGAAAGGCTGATTTGATCTGATCTGAAATGAAAGACATTTGTACAGCTCATCCTTTATTCTCGGCTCACTGAACTGCACAGCATGTCTGACACCGTGGGCGAGCACCACAAGACTCAGTGCCATTTGGTGCCAGCCGCAAGGGTCTGACAACACCTTCCGTGACATCTCTAGGATGCTCTCGGCTCTATGTGGCTCCTTTTCTAGAAAGTATCTGGAAGAGAGCAATTGTTTTGGTATATTGAGGTGCCAAAGTGGAACGTTCTCCAGAAACAGCTCACGTTTACTTCTTCAAAGGCACACATCATCAGCCTATATGAATCCACTGCTGGACAACGGCCTCTACTACGCATATGGATGCATTAGAAGGTAAATGCCCAGAATCGCCACGCTGGGCTAACGGGCAATCGCAGCACTTTCGCACTTGCATACTTGTTAGAACGTGATGGCAATGAAGGCAAACGAATAGATGCAGTACCATCATAAGTCTACAGATCGGAAATTCTCACAGTCAATCACATCATGAATATCTAATATACAATCAATACGGATCTCACATTTCGTCATTAAAGCATAATATGAAACGGTACTTATATAATATATTTCCTTGACTGTACCATATTCAAAACGAATTATTACCTTGTTCGATTGGCTTCATAGTTGAAGTTCTCAGCGAGGCAGCCTCTCACGTCGATCCAAGATACGACCTTCCTGAACCAGTGGCGCCGGAAGAACTCCTCGTAACCCAGCATGCCACAGAGAGCGACTGAAACAAAAATCGTAGGTATTGTAGGTAAATAACTCAAATATTTAACTACAGTAAAACTTCTAACACGGCAGTGCACAGGGTTCGTATAAACCACCCAATTATTTGCTTCAATCAGTGTTACCAACTCCGCATTCTGATTCGCTCCGATGTCTGCTGTAAAAAGATCTGAAAAGTTCCAAGTGAAGTGTTCCAGTTTAGGGCGAGGTTCTTGCATGTTACATCCAGATGTCCCTGCTAAAGTAACTTTTCTGGTGAATTTTTTGAAGTATTTTTTAAATCACAAGTTCCTATTTCAGTTTGGCCAAGCTATTATCCTCCTCTATCGGATGTTCCTCAAAACAGTTAAATCCTTCAATAAATAGAGTACAAAATTTACCAGATAAATCCTCCATCAGCTGCTCATCATCATCTAGGTCCCGCATGATGAAGTTATTTAAATACTCACTTACTTAGCGTTTTTTTAGTTTGTGTATGTCCAGCTGTTCAACTAAGTCTCCTGATTCATTTTTAATATTTTTGTTTTATAACAAGTTCCTACTTCAGTTTGGCCAAGCTTCTATCCTCTTTTATGGAATGTGTCTCAAAATTCTTCAATAAACTGAGCTAAAAATCTGATTTATCTGATTTGTTGTAATAATCTTTATGTTATGAATAATCTTGGATGTTTTTGGAAAAAGTTGCGATGTGCACCGTACATCTTCTGTGAAGTTTACGTTTTGATCTTGCTTTCAAGGAGCTACTACTAAGAAGGTTCCCTTACTGTTCCATCTTGACATCCCCACTGAAGTACTCTACACGTAAATGTTCTTAACCAGATCTCATGACTTTTTATGAGCACCACTAATTATGTACCTACCTAAGGACGTTCTCATGGCTCAATTTCAGGGTTATTTCTCAATTTAGAGCGAAATTCTTACTGTGTTCCATCCACATGTCCCTGTTGAAGTACCCGCGACGGGCCAGGTATACCGCCTCACGGTACATGGACGAGCAGAGAGCCTCCATTAGCTGTTCATCATCATCAGGGTCCCGCATGTAGCAGCGGCGGACGTGGCGAGGCATCATTATGTTCAGCATTCTGTGGTGGGAGAAAATTTATTTAGTCAAATATGCGGCTCGCAGGAATCCACTGGATGTGGGTGGCGCAGGACCGGTCATTGTAGCAGTCTTTGGGGGAGGTCTATGTTCAGCAGTGGACGTTTTTCGGCTGATATGATGATGATGATGATGAAATATGTGGCTGCGTGGTGACGGCAGTAAGAATACATTTATCTCCACGCCAACTCTTCCTGTTGTCGTAAGAGTCGATAAACGCATAGGGCGCTGGAAATTCCCAGGGGGAGTTTTCTGTGGGAGATCCATTTTCGTTACAAAGCGTAAAAATCACGGGATCAGCTACGAGCGCGTAGCACTCATTGGCAATCAAAGGGCTAAGGAATTCGAAGTGTCACTGACCATTTATTTATTGATGATTGATGATGGGCAGCAGCGTCATCATAGTGGACACACAACTGCAATCGCCGTCTCGCTTACCCAGCGTGGCGATTATGGGCATTTTCCTCCTAATGCGTCTGTAGGTACGCTTAGGTAATAGGAGAGGCCTTTGACTATCATAAGCTGATGAAGTGAAGAAGAAAGAAGATGGCAACAATGATAAACGATTAAACACGGTACGGTACGGTGGTTTGATTATAGGCTGATGATGTGTGTACGTACGTGATTTACACGAATTACCAATCGGGTATCGATAGAATATGTAATAAGCATTTAAGATTGCAGTCATAAATAAAATAATAAAATTAGTAAATAAATATACTAGGACACTCTTACACAAATCGACCTTTTCGTCCTATTTTTCAGTAGGACGAAGAGGTCCATTACTTTTGATAGGCTTCTTTTTAATATTTATCTGAGGATTCTGCAACAGGTCCTTGGAATCTTTGATAAGTGTCAGTACGTCAATTGATAATATTTTGTCTTAAAACTTATTTTTTGGTTGGCAAATGTGATGAAAAACATTGTATGCATCACGGTCGGTAAGCGGAATACTAACTCGAGTCATTAAAAGCCTTCTAACACTCTCATTAGTAATTCCGTACTTACCTCCCTTGATGCACAATGTACTAATATCATTAGGTCCTGGTCCATTATTAATGCATCGTGAAATAACTCACCTGTGACTAAGACCATACGAGAATGAAGGTGCGCGTTCATACAGGATCTTTGGGCAGAATTTGTCGTACACACACGGCTTCAAAGTCTTCGTGTCCTCGAGCGGCGTGGGATTGTAGATTATTTCACCCATGCAATAATCTGGAACAATTCATATATAATAATAATATTTTAGCCTATACTGGGTGTTACATTAGTCGTGATACAAATTGTGAAAAACCTGTTAAGATGGTCTTTCTGAACAAGGTTTCCTATGGGACCTATATGAAAGTCGCGAAAAAAAATTACGGTTTTCATACAGATCGGTACAGAAGTGTTCATGATTTTCAGTCGCGTTTCATTATTATGTAAACACATTTGTAAGAGATCCGTCTGAAAAAATGTATACATATTAATGAACACGACCTGTACTAGTCTTAAAAAAAATAAAGATTTTCATATGGGTCCCGAAGGAAACCTTGTTCAGAACAGAAAGACCATCTTAACAGGTTTTTCACAGTTTGTAACACGACTAATGTAACACCCGGTAAAATGTCCCACTGCTGGGTACAGGCCTCCTCTCATATATAAGAGGGATTGGGCTATAGTCCTCACGCTGGCCCTAAGCGAGTTGGGAACTTCACATACACCTTTGAATTTCTTCGCGGATGTATGCAGGTTTCCTCACGATGATTTCCTTCACCGAAAGCTAATGGTAAATGTCACCTGATATTCCGTACATAATTTTCGGGAAAAATCTTTGGTATGGGCCAGGATTTGAACCCACGACCTCCGGATTGAAAGTCAAACGTCTAAACCACTGAGCCACCACCGCTTCCAATGATATTATCTGCGACCATATATAACATGGACGTCTAACGCCAGCTCAAAAATGCCCCAAAAATCAATTGTGCCAAGATGGGCAGGATATAGCGCTTTTCTTAACACCGCGCATATGTTGAAGCAACATCTTTGACAAATGTTTATAGAATATAGCCAATCCTATCAAAAACATTACATGTAAAAAGGTGCAAGTCTCGCAGCATAGCAGTTGTTAGACCACAAAAAAGTTATGAGATCAATTGTTTAACCAAGTCAATAATTCTGTAGTTACTACAAGGGGGTATCCATAAAACTCGATTTCTACTAACTTGCCTAACTTGAAACTGCATGTAGAAATAGAATAGAATAGAATAGAATGCTTTTTATTCAGGAACTTAGTATAAAACAGGACTTTACTTAACTAAGAAAATAACAAAAAATCATTCCTGAAAAGGCTTCCACTCAGCTTGTGTCAAGTCATCTCTATGATTTCTTGACGCTGGTCTTCCGTGAAATACTCATTTTATTATAGGTATCAATAAAGAGTAAGCCAAATTAGCTTGAGATTACCAAGCGAATTAAGTTTGATGATCCACCACTACCTATCCATGGGAACATTTTGTCTAGCAGCTTTGTCATAAATTGTTACCTTATAACAATTACTTAATTAACAACATCTTATAGTAACTGTATTAATATAAGATATCTGTATTTTTTTAATATAAAGAATGACTTGGCCATTGGCCATCGACCACATCTTACTGAATGTCTTTAGGGCATTGCTAAATTAGGGTTGTTTTAAGCAGTTGATTTTATTACTTACCTATGTACCGAGTGTTTTTGAGGTCGTGAAGCAAAATAATGGACATAATACGGAATTAAATCTGAGAGCGAGAGAAAGAGTGTTTTGCAGTTTCCTATTGACACCGTTTGGTTTGAGTAAGTATATACCAGGTTGTCCCATAATGATCTGGCCTGACCTACTTCTAGACTACGTGTCATGACATATTATATACCGCTAGATAGCACGTCTAATCACGTATTCTTATCCCAACAAACATCAACATATCAGCTTTATTTGCAGGTTTAGAGCCACATAAGTGAAGCTCGTCGAAAGATATTTGAGAATGTCCAAAATTGAGTACCGAAGTGTTATAAAGTTCCTGTTTAGAGAAGGGTTAACTCATGCTCAAATAAAATATCGTTTGGATAAAGTGTACGGCCACTCATCTCCTTCCTATAGCACAGTAAAAAATTGGGTGAATGAGTTTCGTAATGGCCGGGAAGCTGTCGAAGACCTGGGACATGCTGGAAGACCTGTGGAAGTCTTCACCCCTGAGAATGTCACCAGTGTCAAAGAAGAAGTTTTAAGTGACCGCCTAAAGATCAGGGAAATAGCAGCAAGGCTAGGACTTTCGAAGAGCACCGTCCATCGTACAATCCATGACCATCTTCATATGAGTAAGGTCAGTGCAAGGTGGGTACCCAAACTTCTGTCAGCGGTCCAAAAAGATGAACGAGTGAAATGTGCTTCTGACTTTTTGATCCTCTGTGGCGAAAATCCCAAAACCATAATTGAACGATTGGTAACCGGAGACGAAACAGTGGTGCTGTATTATGATCCTGAAAGCAAACGCGAGTCGATGGAGTGGCTTTTTAAAAACGAAAAGCCACCTACTAAGGCAAAGGTGCAGCAGTCTAACAAAAAGCTCATGTGCACGATATTTTGGGATTGCCATGGTATTCTGATGGTTGATTTCAAAGAGCGTAATACCGTTATAAATGGCGAATACTACGCTTCTTTGATTCACAAATTGCGGGCCGCCATAAAGGAAAAGAGACGAGGTAAGCTTTCCAAAGGTATCTTGCTGCTACACGACAATGCTCCGGTACACACAGCCGCCGTGGCCAAGGCTGCAGTTCGCGAGCGTGGGTTCACCGAAGTCAACCATCCCCCGTATAGTCCGGACATGGCCCCCAGCGATTACATTTTGTTCCCAAATCTGAAGCGGGACCTTCGAGGAAAAAAAAATTCTACTGATGAAGAGTCGGAGGCGGCCGTTTTAGGCCATTTTGAGGACAAAACTTCGGCGTACTTTTACAAAGGGTTAGAGATGCTAATTCAACGATGTCAAAAATGTGTTGATATTAAAGGAGTCTATATTGAAAAGTAATGATAGTTTTATTTCCCTCGCATTGCAAAATATTGCTTAGGCCAAGTCATTATGGGACCTACCACGTACATAAATGATTTAAGTAGTTTTAAGATAATATATTGATCAGAGTCTACCCTACATAATGTTGATAGGCTTCAGAGTCATGAAAAGTAGTTTATGATCACGACCCAACCCAAATCATCCCTGTGCGATGGCCAAGTCATTCTTTATATTAAAAAAATACAGATATCTTATATTAATACAGTTACTATAAGATGTTGTTAATTAAGTAATTGTTATAAGGTAACAATTTATGACAAAGCTGCTAGACAAATGTTCCCATGGATAGGTAGTGGTGGATCATCAAACTTAATTCGCTTGGTAATCTCAAGCTAATTTGGCTTACTCTTTATTGATACCTATAATAAAATGAGTATTTCTACATGCAGTTTCAAGTTAGGCAAGTTAGTAGAAATCGAGTTTTATGGATACCCCCTTGTAGTAACTACAGAATTATTGACTTGGTTAAACAATTGATCTCATAACTTTTTTGTGGTCTAACAACTGCTATGCTGCGAGACTTGCACCTTTTTACATGTAATGTTTTTGATGGGATCTCATTTCTTTTTGTAGGTATTCTTCTTTTTTTTCTTTTCGGGTACTACTTCTTGTACGTCAGCTACCATTTTTCTCATAGCCCACTCCCTGTCTTTATGGGCTTTTTTCCGGGGCTTTGATGGAACAATTTCTGACAAGTCTGGACGGTATTTGCATCTTAGTCTATTACAGGTATTCTAATATTGCAGATTCCTGCGCTTTTATGCTACCGAAATCGATATTTACTAGATGTATACCGTTCAAACTTGTGACCCTGGAAAGTGCTACATACGCTTGCCCATATGTAAACACTCCAGAACCGATATCTATTAGAGCATTATTTAAACTTAGACCCTGGCATTTATGAATAGTTATGGCGTAAGCTATACGTATGGGGAACTGAGTGCGATGGACATAAGCTCTATTCATAATCTCAAATTTAGTTTTGACTGGACTTATTTCATAAAAATGTTCGTTGTTAAATTGAATATTAATTAGTATATGAACACAATTAACAGTCGCTAACACACGACTAGTCGCTAACGACAAAGAAGTAAAGATTATTTTAACCCCAACGTATTATTTCGTTCATACGAAACACCTACGTTGAAATTACCTACACTACAATATCCAAATCTCTAGCAAATCAAATCCCTAAACAAATTCGTAATCCTTACAGACGTTGAAAAAAACAAATAATCGCTTCAGTACGCACACGAGAAAGAATCGCAAATTAATTCTGAAACACCCAAATAGCCATCCATTACCTACGGCGCACGGGCAACTGACTGTGACTGTCACACGGTGGCGTTGGCGGTGCGCGTCTGCGCGGCACTACCCGCGTCTCACCCGCGCCATTTTAAAATACGACTGTATTATTAAAACGCCCAGTATTACATACCTACATTTTAGTCCGTGGGCTAGTCGGTCTAAAATTAGAAAACGGTATAATTTGGGGGTACCAAGTGTCCTTTTTACAGTAGTTAGACATATTCATAAGGATGTTAAAAAAGTATGATAGACATCTCAAAGTGGTAGCTAATAGGCATACGGGCTATTTCAAGATTTCCGTTGTATGACAGGTATGGTCAAAATTAGGAGGTACATCCTTTTCACGGCTGTTAGGTAAGCTTATAAAAACGTCAAAAATGCAAGATTGCCATTTATAAGTGCTACCTAACAAAAATGGGGGCCAATCAAAGATAGTGGATCTCAAGTTTTACAAAATCAAGTATATCTCGAGAACTATTAAATATATCTAATTACTCTTTTGAACAAAATTAAAGGCATATCTGTTACCTTCATATTTTGCATATACACCATATTGCTAAAACCAACCAATAATTAATTATGACCAAATTTATGAAAATTTCGTGATTTTGATTTTTTTTGTGTCGTGTTTTTACATAGTAGTCATGACGCTAGAAAAATTAAATATTTTTTTAAAGATAGTGTATTTAATAAGCTTTAATTTGATGTATATAACTAGTTAGCGGTATTAAAAAAAGACCCATAAAAAATATTTAAATGAATTGTAGTCATAATCCACCGTATACTTATATACTAAGAGATACTAAGTTACACTCGATGGAAGTGCCACTCGTAAATTATAGTGCTTATTTCAAATAACCAAGATTGAAAAATATAAAAAAATCGCCTCTTAAATCACTAAGTATACGGTGGATTATGACTACAATTCATAAAAATATTTTTTATGGGTCTTTTTTTTAGTACCGCCAACAAGTTATACACATTAAATTAAAGCTTATTAAATACACTATCTTTAAAAAAATATTTCATTTTTCTAGCGTCATGACTACTATGTAAAAACACGACACAAAAAAAATCAAAATCACGAAATTTTCATAAATTTGGTCATAATTAATTATTGGTTGGTTTTAGCAATATGGTGTATATGCAAAATATGAAGGTAACAGATATGCCTTTAATTTTGTTCAAGAAAGTAATTAGATATATTTAATAGTTCTCGAGATATACTTGATTTTGTAAAACTTGAGATCCACTATCTTTGATTGGCCCCCATTTTTGTTAGGTAGCACTTATAAATGGCAATCTTGCATTTTTGACGTTTTTATAAGCTTACCTAACAGCCGTGAAAAGGAAAATTTGTACCTCCTAATTTTAACCATACCTGTCATACAACGGAAATCTTGAAATAGCCCGTATGCCTATTAGCTACCACTTTGAGATGTCTATCATACTTTTTTAACATCCTTATGAATATGTCTAACTACTGTAAAAAGGACACTTGGTACCCCCAAATTATACCGTTTTCTAATTTCAGGCCGACTAGCCCACGGACTATTTATTACAAACCACAATTATTCATTTTTTTAGTTTTTGATATTCTTGTTTATATAGGTATCTGATTTATTTTGTACTGGCATCATTTAAAAGTTACTTTTTGTTTAACAAGCACTGCGTACTCCCGACCCTGCGTTTTTTAAAAGTAATTTGAACTTTGTTGTACTACAAATACATTTCCAATTCGTTTGGCTAGGTTGTCAGTCCGTATAGTCATATTTGATAATACATAAGTGAATTTTGTGATTGTAATTTATTAGGTAGGTACTTAATTATTAACTTCCGCATAAAAGCGTTAATGTAAATTGAACAGTGGAAATCCGAATAAGATGTTATTTTAAAATACAGCTTATTATAATATTAAGCAATTTTACGGTAACTACGTTTATAATGATGATTTGCGCAGTGGACGTCTTATGGCTGATATGATGATGATGATGACAGGGTGGAATGAAAATAGATTTTGGGTCAGGAGGGCCGCTACCAGATTCCGTGCTGCTGGAGGGCCTTCAGAGATTATCCCTCAATTTGGGATTTATGAAAATTGGGATTAGCATGAAAACTAAAAAAATAACAGAATTTAAAACTTGTAGGTATGGGACCAATAAAAATATTTGCCTAGAAAACCCACAATCCAAAGAACTCTTTGTTCCAATCCCACAATGTCGTAACAGATGTGCTTACCATAGAAAAAATCCGGGATAACCTAGTCAGGTTCAACCCCACAAAGACACAAGTTTGCGCGTTTACCGCTAAAAAAACCCCATTTACTGTGGCTCCAAAGTTCCAAGACACAGCTCTTACCATGTCAGGGAGTATTGGGATCCTCGGAGTCGACATTTCCAACGACGTCCAATTCCGATGTCACCTAGAGGGAAAAGCTACGCTGGCATCCAAAAAGCTCGGGGTGCTCAATAAAGCAAGGGGATACTTTACTCCGGGGCAAAGACTTCTGTTATATAAGTCGCAAGTCAGACCCCATATGGAGTATTGCTGTCACCTCTGGGCAGGAGCACCTGTATACCAGCTTGCACCCTTTGACTCGGTTCAGAGACGAGCTGTCCGAATAGTCGACGATCCCAGACTCACAGGCGGTATTGAACCCTTAAGTCTAAGGAGAGACTTCGCCTCCTTATGTGTGTTCTATCGTCTGTACAATGGGTTGTGCTCTGAAGAACTGTTCGACATGATGCCAACGTCCACTTTTCATCATCGCACCGCTCGCCACCGACTGGGCGCTCATACTCACACCTTGCAACCTAAATGGTCGCGCACCGTGCGGTTTCAGAGGAACTTCCTCCCGCGGACGGTCCGTCTGTGGAATGAGCTCCCTGCCGAGGTTTTCCCGTTGGACTACAGTATGGGGTTCTTCAAAAGAGGAGTGTACAAGTTCTTATTGGGTCGGCAACGCGCATGTGACACCCCTGGGGTTGCAAGCGCCCATAGGCTACGGTGACTGCTTTCCATCAGGCGGGCCGTATGCTTGTTTGCCACCGACGTGGTATAAAAAAAAAAAAAAAAAAATCAACTGCGAAAGACTCTGGTCGTCACGGGATTCGAACCCACTTCCTCTGGATTGCCGGTCCTACGTGCTTCCAATTACACCAGACTACCTTCCGTTGATCACAGCGAATTTAGTCAATGGTATTGTGAAGCTAATCACTAGCGACATCTGTACGTAGTGTTTCGAAGGTACTACAACCTTAAGCCACGCAAAGACGTGTGTCTACCACAATCGTCCGCAAACTCGACAACTCTCCGTTGCGTTGAATTCGCTATATATCTTTATTCCAACCCGCTTCATTCCGCCATATAAACCTATTTGCAACAACCGCATAATTAATTTTGTATTAGCATGTATTTGTATGGGATTACAAACTTATTTGAGTAGTTTGCATAACTTTAAAATCTGGCAGAAATTTCCAATTTTCAGATTTTTTGTGTAATAGGTAGGCTGTAAACTACTTATGTTTCAAATTTTAAGCTCCTAGGCCATCTAGAAATACCTTAGATTATTGATGATCGGTGAGTCAGTGAGTGACAAAACTAAGGAACTTTGACATGCGCTTATTTTTAAACTACAAGTTATAATTAAAATCTAATAAGATTATTATGTAAATCATGTTATGGCCTACACGTCGCAGAAAATTCAGACTTCTAGCTGTAACCAGCGCGAAATTACAGACGGTTGAAAATGGCCTGAACGGCTTCGAGAAAAGGATGGTACGGCCGTGCCTTTTTTTTGCTCGACTTGGCGGGGGCACTGCCGTGCCCCCAGATCAAAACTTTGATAGACCAATCACAACTAGGTATTTTTAAATGGCGGCTTAAGTTTTTATAGGTTAATATTGAAATTCATTACCGTGACGCATTGAAGAGGGGGTGACACTTGTCAACTAAAATTCAGGACCATTTTTGAAAGGCAATTTAGTATGACGTGCGGCTTCCATGTTTTATTTGTTCGTAGTACTTAGGTATTATTATCAGCGCGACCTAAAAGAGAGGACGTCCACCTACAAGATGGACAGACGACCTTATGAAGGTCGCCGGGACAAGCTGGTCCGCTGCAGGTCGCATCTAGCTTCACACAAAAAAGTTAACTTCGATGTCAGTTTTGTAACGACATGAAATATTTACGTAAATCCACTTTATTTATGTTTTTATATTGCATAACCGGCATAACCGCGTATTCTTTCTGGATTAAATGATAAAAAATATTTTTATTAATATTTAATGCTTAATTGGCGTTACAAAACTGACATCGAAGTTAACTTTTTTGTGAGAGTTAAGCTAATTGGGTGTCCCTAGAAGTGAAAATGCCCATCTAACCGGTACATGTGGAGGTCCAGAGGGGAGGCCTATGTTCAGCAGTGGACGTCTTATGGCTGAGATGATGATGATGATGACCTAAAAGACCTAGGCCAAGCCACACCGGTTGCGTGTGCGTTGCGTTGCGTGCGCGCGTTGTAGCGTATGTGAATGTCATATTAGATGACACACCACCTGCGTGGCATGCACGTGCGCGTGTCCAGCAAACCGGTGTGCTATTTACTACAAGTATGACATTGTCGACTATGACTATGATGGTGTGGCTGGCCATTTAAGACGTCCACTGCTGAACATAGGTCTCCCCTTTGGACCTTCACATACACCAGTTAGAAGCGACCTGTATCCAGCGCCTCCCGGCAATTTTCATTAGATCGTCTGTTCATCACTTCTTACACTGCGTTTGCCAAACCGTGGTCTCCACTAGCTAGAAGTTTCATTTAAGCTAATTATATTCCGCCATATTGTTCATCCCTTACTTAGAACAATAATATTGTTCATCCTTTACTTTACTATGGACTTCCGCAAAGTAAGGTACACTCGGCTAAGATCGGATCTATGTAAAATCGGATGACCGCAATAATTACTAAAATAGTAGTATTTTTCCCTCACTGGCTATATTATGCATGACGCCATTTCACCCCGCCCCTCTCACAAGTATGCAGCAACCGCTCAGCCGCATCAGTTGTAAGCTATGAACGTTTAAAAAAAAGTGATTTTTTCTGAGAATTTTTGGAGATCCGATCTTTAACAGTAAGCTATGCACCTTTTTCTCCTTACTTTATAATTGAAATTAGATACTAAGTAGTCCGATCTTAAGCCAAGAAGGTTTTCGGTTGGGTGTCTTGAAAAAAAAAATGGTGCAAGTTTGAGTGTCGATTACTCCTCAGCTATTCGATTGAGCGGCATCAAGTAAATTTATGTTGAAAACTTGATTTCTTTTTTATCACGTACATTACACATCTGCATGTAAAAGTTAGTACGAATAAATTTATGTTTTTTTGTGACATCCTTTCAATTGACCGAAAAATAGTCCGGTCTTACCCGAGTGTACCTTAACGCCTGATTCAATTAATTACAGTTACCTGAATCGTCTATATTTATTGTCATCTCCATGGACTCTATGACTTCCTCAGCCAGCCTCACGTATTCCTCTTTGGGCAATTTAAGTTCATCCATATCTTGCTCATAGTCGTTGATGGAGACCTTACTTAAAATCCATTTTCTGAATCGATTCCTTTTAAATTCACCAATGGCTTCTATTTGGAGCTCCTCTTCCTTAAGGAGCCAGGTGGCTGAAAAAAATATTTTAGAAAATATTTTAAGACTAGCATCTGAAGTTTCCTAAGTTGCGAAATATTCCATAGAAATTTCGGTGATTTGTAAAGGTGCGTTCAAATCAAAAGAGCATTCGCTGTCTATCCCCCGTTCTACGAAATCACCAATCACGTTTTGTGTAACGATCGAATTTCGTAGAGTGGGGGGTTAGAATAGCGAATGCTCTTTTGGTTTGAACGCACCTTAAGAAGAATGTTCTCGATAACTGAGTTGTGTAAGTAAAAACATGTAATGATTAATCGTTCATTTTACTTAGGTAAATAAACTAGGTATACACTTCTTATTTATGGAGAACAAGCGGTCAGGTTTTTTAGTGTTTGATATATTGCTTTAGTCAATTTTTATTTATTTACTAGCTTTTGCCCGCGGCTTCGCACGCGTAGATTTTGGACTTCTATGAAAAAAAATGTTATCAACCGACTTCAAAAAAGAAGGAGGTTACCATTTCGATCGTATGTAGTTATATATTATGCATGTAACACGGTTTCCTGCAAATAATGAATCCTATTTTGTTTTTTTTTTCTCAGGAGATTCAAAAGTGGCCGAAATAAGTTTAATATTTGTGATATTTTTTTTGGGTTTCGCCTTGACTTGTCGACAATCATTTCATCGAATGTTGTTTCAAAGACAACCGTTCAAGTATTTTCATTTCATCGACAAGTCATTTTGTCGAAGAATAGTTTTCAGTAAATTTAAATCAGGGAATTTTGAATGGTGCTTGAGGATTTCCTTTCCGGGTTCTTATTTTAGTTTGGTTTAAATTTAGTAATATTTATTTCGCAGTTCTAAACTAACCCTGAACCTACTTTGATAGCTGTTCGCTTATGTGTGGGGTCATAGTTGTAACCTAACTTAAACATATTTTAATAGCCGTTCGTTTCTATGTGGGGTCGCACTGGTCGCAGTTCTAACCTAAACTAAACCTACTTTGATAGCCGTTTTCTTATGTGTGGGGTCGCAGATCTAACCTAACCTGAACCTACTTTGATAGCTGTTCGCTTATGTGTGGGGTCGCAGTTCTAACCTAAACTAAACCTACTTTGATAGCCGTTTGTTTTTGTGAGGGGTCGCAGTTCTAACCTAACCTACTTTGATAGCCGTTTTCTTTTGTGTGGGGTCGCAGTTCTAACCTAAACTAAACCTGCTTTGATAGCCGTTTGCTTATGTGTGGGGTCGCAGTTCTAACCTAACCTAAACCTACTGTGATAGCTGTTCGCTTATGTGTGGGGTCGCAGTTCTAACCTAAACTAAACCTACTTTGATAGCCGTTTGCTTTTGTGTGGGGTCGCAGTTCTAACCTAACCTAAACCTTCTTTGATAGCTGTTCGCTTATGTGTGGGGCACAGTTTTACCCTAACATAAACCTATTTTAATAGCCGTTCGTTTCTGTGTGGGATCGTACTGGTCGCAGTTCTTACTTAACCTAAACCTACTTTGATAGCCGTTTGCTTATGTGTGGGGTCGCAGTTCTAATCTAACCTGAACCTACTTTAATAGCCGTTAGTTTCTGTGTGGGGTTGGAGTTCAAACCTACCATAAACCTACTTTCAAAGCCGTTCGTTGCTGTGTGGGGTTACTGTTCAAACCTAACCTGAACCTCCTTTGATAGTCGTTCGTTTCTGTGTGGAGTCGCATTTCTAATCTAACCCAAAACCTACTTTGATAGCCGTTCGTTTCTGTGTGGGGTCGCAGTTCAAAACTTCCCTAAACCTAAGTAGAATCTTACCTTATTACATTCTGTTTGAAGTCTGTTTCATTGAACAGCATATTAGCATGACATAATTAAATACTTAATTGCAAATAAACTACACGAATTAGAAAGCTGAATTTACAGTCAGGCGGCCTGCGTACCCGCGCTGCTTATACATATACTGTCCGCGAGCTGTCAAACAAACATTTGAAATTCGTTCGCTTTGAATCATATGTCGCCAATTCGCCATGCAAAATTGTAGATATTTTTAAGGAACAAACAAATAAATATGGTTTTGTCTAGACTTATAAAAATAAAACCTCACAATGACCTTTTATGTAGCAAACTGCATTACTTACCAAAATTTAATATTAAAAGTATCTACGTATTCATCGTGCCTATGTTACTCGTATATAACATGGTATGTAGATAAGTATCTACATCTTCATTGGCAAGAACACTTCTACGAAGTTTTGAATTAAATAGCCCAACGAATCTGGTTCCTTCTTACAAACTTTAACCTTCCATTTAACCCCCATAGGGAATGAATTAAAAAAAAAAACTGAAACACGTATTTACTTATTTATTGTTAAAAACATTCATGTGAAGTTTCGAATAAAATAGCCCAACCAATCTTATTTCTCCATACAAACTTTAACCCTCCATTTAACCCCTTTAAGGGATGAATTTTCAAAAAACCTGAAACACGTGTTTACTTATTTATTATTAAAAACATTCCTGTGAAGTTTCGAATAAAATAGCCCAACTAATCTTATTTCCCCATACAAACTTTAACCCTCCATTTAACCCCCATAGGGAATGAATTTTCAAAAAACCTGAAATACTTGTTTACTTATTTATTGTTAAAAACATTTATGTCAAGTTTCGAATAAAATAGCCCAACGAATCTTATTTCCTCATACAAACTTAACCCTCCATTTAACCCCTTTAAGGGATGAATTAAAAAAAACCTGAAACATGTGTTTACTTATTTATTATCAAAAACATTCCTGTGAAGTTTCGAATAAAATAGCCCAACTAATCTTATTTCCCCATACAAACTTTAACCCTCCATTTAACCCCTTTACGGGATGAATTTTCAAAAATCCGTTCTTAGTGCGCCTCTAAACATTATAAAGAATGTACATGCCAAGTTTGAACTCTCTAGGACCAGTGGTTTGGGCTGTGCGTTGATTTAAGTCAGTCAGTCAGTCAGTCAGTCAGTCAGTCAGTCAGTCAGTCAGTCAGTCAGGACATTGCCGTTTATATATATAGATTTAAGCTTTGCACAATTTAACACTAAAAGTCCAAATAGCGGACTTAGAATCGAATAGAAAGCTGTTTATTCAGCTTATTTAATGTCATGTCAATCTTCATTTTATTGGAATTAATGATTAATCATAACTTTAAAGAAAAAGACAGATCTATTGTATTTCACATCACATCAGCAGCTTATTTGATTCTCCTATGCTTTTTCTAATACCTATGAATTACGAGGCAATACTCATAATAGTCATAATCGCCACGCTGGGCAAGCGGGTTGGCAATGGCGGTCGTGAGTGGATTGACGATCCACTATGATGATGCGGGTGCTTACCTACATTCTTCATTAAAAGGGCTCATGCATAAATCATGCGAGGTTTTTTCGGCTACTTTTTGACCCCTCCCTTCCCCTGGCGATGTTTGGTGAGTTTCTTGGCTACCCTTCCTCCCCCTTGCAGTCTCACGTGTATTTATCTCATACAACTAAATTTAACGCTCGCAACGTACCTATTTAGGTAAGCTCGATAGTTTTTCATCCCGCTTCATTTTTTTTCTTACTTTGTTCATGTTAAAAAATACACGTGAGGTTTCCTTGTACCCCCTCCTCTAACGTGATCTTTCGTGATTTTTTCTTGGACCCCCTCCCCCCTATAGGACCTCTCGTGATTTATGCACAAGCCCAAACGTATGGTCAGCACAACTTTAATCCCTTAGTCGACTCTTACGACACCCACGGGAAAAGTAGCGGTGGTGGCAAATGTATTACTACTGTCACCACGCGGCCCATTAGACTTAATTGCTTACCTCTTTTTAGAATGTATGACCAATCCAATGGCCTTATAAGATTAGCGTAAAAATGAGACAAAATATCATCTGCTTTTAAAATGACGGTCCGCATTAACTTCTCTTCATCTGTATGTATTTTCTGCTTATTTTCGAGGATGGTTCTCTTAAGAATGGCTGGAATTATACATGATAAAAAATTTCGTTTATTTCATCATCATCATCATCATCAGCCTATGATAGTTCACTGCTAGACGTAGGCCTCTCCTATTAACTATGCATATAAACGCATTAGGAGTTAAATTCCCATAATCGCCACGCTGGGCAAGCGGATTGGCGATCGCAGTAATGTGTCCACTATGATGACGCTGCTGCCCATCATCAATCTTTTATCAAATAGTGGTTAGTTTATTTAGCGAGGATATTCTACTGTCGTATAGGTATCTGGGGGTTAGGCAGTGTCCCTGTCAAGTCAAAGAAAAAAAGGCACGGCCGTACCATCCTTTTCTCGAAGCCATTCAGGTCATTTTCAACCTTCTGTACTCGTAATTTCGCGACAGTTATAGAGCTAGAAGTCTGAATTTTCTGAGATTTTTTAGGTGTTTTTTTCATAGAAGAGTGATCTTTTTGATATACTTACCCCCTTATTCATAAACGTCTGCTAACTTACAAGCCGCTAATAATTGTTTGTCCCTTTTGCTCTTCTGGATACATTGTTAAGACCGAAAGGGACAAACAATTATTAGCGGCTTGTTAAGTTAGCAGACGTTTATGAATAAGGGGGTTAGTGTTTCCTATTGTTATTAAAAACTTTGAAAAATTATAAAAAACCTTGAAAATAAAACATGTCCAGTACGCTAGAGGATCGCTAACCACTCGCGTTGTACATGTACACACGGTAAAATTATGTATGTATGTACATACGTACATTTCATGTAAAACATTCCCAATGCTCTATTAATATCTGTACTATTTGCGAAATACGCCATATATCCAAGCACTTTATTCAAACTTTGCAAATAATAATCCACGTCTGAATATTCAGGAACCGCGTCATCCGGCTCAAAATATTTCTCTGGAAAACTTTCACCCTTATATTCACTTGAAACATATTGAAATATTAGTAGAAATATAATTGATTTAATAATCATAATGACTACCACTACTACGTAATAGATGAATACTACTGAGGCATTGTAACATGGTAGTGTGAAATTGATTCGAAAAGGACATGTTTTCATTAAGTGGTTATTATCAGAATTTGAGTATTTTCAATGAAGCGAGAGTAAGTGTTTGTGTTATTAAGAAAACATGGAAACTTCCGTTAGGTACTTAGAAATGATCATTCAGTATCATCCTTTTGGCTTTCGGAATTCAGTACTTCGTGGCCTTGCCTGCAGTGTTATTCACTAAGGAAACCGCCTTGCTAACAGCGCTGTGTCAGCGCTGCGGCAGCGTCGAGCCTAAAAATGGTATTCACTAATGCACTTTAAACGACACTAGCGCTCGGCGACGAATGCGGCGTGAGCTGGAACTACACTGCCTCGAGAGTTAGAGAGTTACCACCTACAGTTCGACGACCAGCTGTCCTACGTTAGTGAATACCGTTTTTCGCAGCGCTGCGCTCTACGTCGAAGTGAAAAGGCTGTCACGTCGTCAAGCTCATTGACGAACGCAGCGTCGAATGTGTGAATAAGAGAATAGCATAGCTGAATTGCTGGTAGTCCCGGGTTCGATTCAGGCGAATCTGTTACTGAAATGTGTGTTCCTCATATAGTCATGGTTTTTTGTCTTTAAGTAAGAATCTGTACGAAATTTACTAAAACAAATAATAAATAAATCATTTATTCCGAAAAAAACAACTTGGCTACAATTAGTATATTGCCCGCCAAACTGTAAAACAGTTTGTTGGCGAAGACATGCTGTATGAATATAGGTATCTGTTATTGTAGGTACATAATTATACAGGGCGTCCCAAAAGTAAAGGACATGAAGGGAAAGTACCTTAAATATCGTAGTAACGTGGAAGACATTTTTTTAGAGTTTAAAAAAAAAGTCATTGTCATTGTCAGTCACTCCTTCCATCTATTTCAATTGACTTTTCCCATATGACATCGATTTCGCCTTTCGTAAGTTAAAATAGAGTTAAGTAATTAAAATTGGTTTCGAGTCGAAAATTAAAGTGGAAACTTACATTGTTTTTTTTTTCAAAAGAGTTCAAAAAATCGAGGCATTTGGGAATAATCGGGATTATTTCCGGAAAAATTCAAAGCTATTGCTGTCATACTGAACTTCAGTATTAATTCCATTGAAGTCAACGAATTAGACCTGGTGAAGGTCGCAGGAGTCCGCTGGATACGAGTGGCACAGGACCGGTCATTGTGGCAACATGAATGTAGGATTAATATGGATTTGACAACGTTATAATAATAGCAAGAACGAAAGGGATGGTCTTATGAAACTTTTTACTAGTGGAAGTGAAAAGGAACGATAATCGTCCGTCCTTATCACTGTGCCACTATTTTTTGTGTGTGTGTGCATTAGATGCTAAATGTAAGTGCCAGACAAATGCGTTGAATACGTCACTAAGTGCCTGTGTGGCACTTTCTTCTTAGTAGTAAGTGACTATGTCTATCCCTCTTAGTGGCACACTATGTGCGGTCCCTCGTGTGGCAATCTTTGGAGTAGGTCAATGTTCAACATTACAGTGGACGTCTTTCGGCTGATATGATGAATCATACCTTGCCGGAACGGACTTCAATATTTTATCTACCAGTTGGGTCATTGTCAGTCGGAAAAACAAAAGCTGTCCACTTGGTGGTCAAAAGTTAACAGCTTGTGGTGACCTACCACACTGCATGCCTATGTGAATGCGCTAAGTCCGCGCGCAGGCGCGCTGAGCCGCCGTTGCCATGGTAACAAAACGAACAATATTGCTGTCTGTAGTGTCTGTTCCGTTAAAATCTTAGTAATATTGTGGTGATATCTGGGTCGCGTTTTTAAGGTGGATTCGACCCTATCCCTGCCGCTTATCTGCTAAAAGATGGCGCTACAATTGCACAAACACCATATTTTCGTCATTTTCTGCTAAGCCGAAGATCAGAGTTAACATGTTTTGAGATACGCGCAAGGAGCAAAAAATCTAATGTACAAATTGATAGCAACCTGCACAAAATACTGTTCTTCTAAATCGCAATAATGCAAAAACTAGAAAATTATGTAATTTTACCCTGTAACGCACACTACTACACCTCCCGTCAGTACCCAATGTCAGTTGTACAATCATTACTCATCAATAAACTAGATGGCGCCAGTTAAAAGAACAGCTTTTCTAAATGGTCTAAGTTCTAACTAGAGGGCGCCAATTAGGAAATGACTTTATATTGTATTGTATATTTGTGAAGCAAAACCAACTGTTGGTTTGGTATTAAAATCCCTACTTTTAACTGTACAGATATAACAACAGCTGTATTAAAGAAGTTATTCCCGTACTCTTCGGGTAATACCTATCCGTCGCCGTTATGTACAACTCTTTAGAGTATTATATTTTTTGGTACAGCTACTTACTGGTAAATAAAATAGTTATCAAGAAAGTTACTTATGTCCCAAAACACTAGTATTTACCGCAGCGGGTCTCTATTCGCTAGGAACAATGTGGCAATATAATTACGAGTATAGATTGACCTAAGAAATTCATAGTATTATACTTGATCAACGGCACTAGCACATATCGTGCATGACAGGAACCTTGTCGCGGCTACCCGTCCCTTTTTGATTACATTGATTCAAAAGAGATGAGAAGTTGCGAGCAGGTCACAAATTGCTGCCAATATTGTTGTACAAGATGTGCTAGGGCCTCAAGTATAATAAGTAATAAAATGTGTAGGTATTTTGGGTAGTTCTATGGAGTTAGAAGATTGAAGAAATATATTCATTAGACACGTAGTAGTAGACCAAATTGAATGATCTGATGGACATTTGCCGACTTGCTTTATTACCAACTACGATACTGATGATGTACTAGTGGTTTATCGGACATTTAGATTTTAGACCTTGTTGGAGTAACATTTATATTACTAAATGTTAGCCTACATACCTACTATGTTAGTCTCCAACTAACATTTTACATTACATAATATGTAAGGATAGTGTTATCCTGTCTAAGTTTACCTACATTTTCGCCTACCATCCCATAAGATGCTAATTAGATTGTCCGATATCAATTAAAAGTAGGTTAGGTACGAGTACTTACTTAAATACAAACGCAACGAAGATTTTCCAGACACAGGCGAACAGCTGGACGCTCAATTTTCGGATGCTATATACCATATAAACAAGGTGCTGTATTTCCGTTGTCAGAGAGGTTTCAGGAGTATTAGGATGCAGTGTAGTTAGACCCCCTAGAGTTTAGTTCATGTTTCAGAAGTACCTACTACCTAGGCATGTTACAGTAGCTAATACCTACTATTTTACGCGGTTTCAACATTTTTCATCACATTTGCTTTCTAAGCGCGCCATTGCTTGTGCATATTGCAGTGGGAGTAATAGAAAAGTGAAATTCCTTAGGGAATACCAATATTTCGTCTCATAACATATTCTTTGTCTGCAAGTGTTATAAAAAACATTGTATGCATCACAATCGGTAAGAGGCATACCTACTAACTCGAGTCATCAAAAGCCCTCCGCCTACGGCGTCGGGCTTCTAACACTCTCGTTAGTGATACTGTACTTACCTCCCTAGATGCACAATGTACTATTATCGACCGCTCTGAAACATTTAAAAACCTTCTAGAGGGACTCTGTATTCCAACCTCACGGGAATGTAGGTATTTGTTTCTTGGCCACCTATTTAGTATAGCCGACGGCAATGGTCAAATGGTTGATAGTGGCTGTTTTCCTAGCTGTAGATGTTTGTCTGATAGCATTGCAACAGAATGTATTATTATAAATTTTTGAAGGTAGGTAGGTGGGTACTTCTTGAACCTAGTATCTACAAAACGTACTAGAGAGGGAAAGGATACTTTCAGGCACTGTGTGCTTACCATAAGCTGCCGCTGCGTTTTTAACGCGGACTTACTTTCCATCCCGGCCGTAATCGCGTCTTGGGGCGAGCCACCCGTATAGAAAGCACCTATGTAAGTCCGCGTTAATAACGCAGGGGCAGCTCATGGTACGGCTACTGGTTCCACAGGAGGCGAGTAAGGGATGATTTGTCGACTTTTTTCTCGCTCACTAAACAAAGAGTAGATATAGATCCTATGTCAGTAAAATTAACAAATATACCTATATATATATGTAGATGATCGTTGGCTGTTCACACTGCCGCTTCCTCAGTGAGGGTTTTTAATATTTTTTTCTGACACTGGGGCGGTGATATGGCGTAAGGACCAACAAACTGTCAAAATAAATACGCGAATTGAATTTTCTATATATTTTGTGGTTTATTTATTCTTAAAACCATTACATAAGGAATAATGTTTTCTAAAATAAATAAACGTTTCCGAGTCAATTCCCATGAAATGCCTTTAGTACTTACCGTTTGGTATTCGGATTTGATAGCTGGCTGCCAAATGGGAATTATAGTTTCCCGTCTGGTAGGATGAAATGGGACTAACTTTCCCATCTCGTATCTGGATTTGGTACAAACCTGATTACAAACCGGTAATGATAAGTCCCGATTTAAAGCCAGTTACCTATTGGGATTTTGATCCCATTTCGAAGCTGGTTTGGTAGCCAATCTACTAAAGGATGAAATGAACAAAGTTCTAGTAATTTTGTTTAGTGTCAGTCATTTTGAGTTCCTGTTTTAGGGCCCAATCTTCAGTTCGGCGACCGTTTTCTAGTCGTCATACATTTATGAAATTAATAAACTCCAAATGTAACGATCCAAATGTAATTATAACGATAATGGCGAGACATTTCGAAATTATACTTCAAATAGTCTGGTCCCGCCATTAAAACGTTATAATGGCGGAACCAGGTCCTGAATTCTGTCCATATTCTGTCGATTCATGTTGCATTATTTAGTACTTACTGAATTTGTACTATTTGGTACCTGTTGTAAAAAAAATTGTACTTCTTTCATTCCAAAATTATATTTGAAATAGTCTGGTTCCGCCAGATCATTTGAAGCAGACTATTTGAAATATAATTTTAAAATGGAAGAGGTACTAATTTTTTTACAAGAGGTATCAATACCAAATAGTACTAATTCAGTACTAAATAATGCAATATATGAATCGACAGAATATGGACAGAATTCAGGACCTGGTCCCACCATTATAACGTTATAATGGCGGGACCAGACTGTTTGAAGTATAATTTTGAAATGGAAGAGGTACTAATTTTTTTACAACAGGTACCAAAAAGTACAAATTCAGTACTAAATAAATAATGCAATATGAATCGATCGAATTCAGGATTTGGTTCCGCCATTATAACGTTATAATGGTGGGACCAGACTGATTGAATATAACTTTGAAATAGAAGAGGTACAATTTTTTTTACAACAGGTACTAAATAGTACAAATTCAGTACTAAATAATGCAATATGAATCGATCGAATTCAGGATCCGGTCCCGCCATTATAACGGTTACCTCCAAATACAATTAGAATTTCGATATTTTATGTTCAGTGCCTATGAATCTGACAGCTGTTTGGACCACACGCCTATATAGCGTTGCCTGCAAAAGATCGAAAACCCTAACTTACTGGCCAACGATACAGTAAATATAATAAACAGTAGCCGTACCATGACTTTACAAGTATCGGTAACATTAGGTTTTATTAAATACGTTGAGCAGGCCATCGCGCTCGCTCCTATTTGTAAGCGCGAGCACGATAGAATGCACGTATCGAGTAAAACCTTACGTAATTACGTATCCTTTACTTTCCAGCTCATGGCACGGCTACAGTACCTACCTACTCTTCTGTACTCTTCTGCTGAGAACTAATATTCGCAAAATTTAAATATTGGTGGCCTAAATATATGCATAGCTTAAACATAGGTTTCAATCTGTTGAGTATCGAAAGTTCATCGCCTCGTCTGTTCTTGTATCAACGTCTGTGCTATGTACAAATTGTTTTATATCCATGTAGGAATACTTCAGTAAATAGATGACGAATAGTACCTAATACCAAAGTTTGGGGCTACTATTAACGATGTAATCGAGATAATGGGTTGCCGAATGGTTGACACATACATATTATAGTTTTTATACAGGGTGTGGCCTGTAACAGGAGCAAAAAATCAAATGGAAGACTCCTCTGACTGCCTCTAGTTATTCGCAAAAGGTCCCAGTGTTTTAAAGTTATTCATTAAGGAGAAACAGTATGTTAAAGTTACGACCTATGAGTGATGTATCTAGGTATCACAACATTGTACCTTATTAATGATTAAACATATTGGTAGTTCAGTGGACATAAAACT
Organism: Thaumatotibia leucotreta; assembly: GCA_025490895.1. NCBI lineage: Eukaryota > Metazoa > Arthropoda > Insecta > Lepidoptera > Tortricidae > Thaumatotibia > Thaumatotibia leucotreta. The sequence goes on along the minus strand of JALPQI010030800.1, from coordinate 113,021 downwards.
AAATGAGCTAAAAAGTTTATTTGAACTCATGGTTTTTTAACTGGTATAGCAAAAAAAATATTTTTTTTGTGTTACACGGATTTAACTTTTTTGGTATAAGTCGAATGCAGTAAAAGTACATAAGAAACGGGAAAAAAATTGTTTTTTTTTTGAAAAAAAAAAAATTTTTTTTAAGTTTTAACTATTAAATTATGACTATTTATTGGGTTATTAGTGTACCGTTTCATTTTTTGCTCCTAATACAGGCCACACCCTGTATACATAATATATTCTTGCTCTATATTCTATACTCGGTTTGGTTAGATATTTAAAAAAAGGTAAACAATCTTGCAGTATCTTTTTATTGAAAACTACAAGTAGAAAATAAGTTTTACCAAATATACGTAATATAACAAAGGAATACAGTGATTTACATTGTTTTGATTCATTAAGTACCTAGTTTGGATTTTTAAATATATTTTTCAATAAAAAGATAGTGCAAGATTTTTTACCTTTTTAAAATACCTAACCAAACAGAGTACAAGTGAGACAATTTTTACATTTTGTTTACAAGTGTGATGTTTGCGCCGGTAACCAATTACAATTATGGTCTCGTTTATACACTTTTCGACCCAGCGAATATTCGAGCCGGTAGCAGTCGAGCCAACGTATATTTGTGACCGAGGTTATGGGATGACAATCTCGGTCACAAATATACGTCGATTGTCCAATCGAAACATTAATTTTGATTTTAGGATACATTATTTCTACGATTTTCGACACAGCGAATATTCGATCCATAATAGCCACTCAATAGCTTTTGGTAACTGTGGTTACCAGCTGTCACTCTTATTTTACATAGGAATAAAAGTAGCAGTTGAGCCAACGGACTTTAAGATACTCCTATAGTGCGTACGTATCTCAGTTCCGATTCAATAGTGACATACGAGGTTACTAAGAGTGGTGACAGTTTTCATAAGAACTCTACCTGAACTTCACTCCACAGAATGTGATATTTTTCTGCGCGAGTGCAAGACTGAATTTTCATAGTAGAGGAGAGTGGGGTACAGTGGATCCCTTTTTTTTTACAAATGTTGTAGTGGTGTTATTTTTATTTGTAATTTCCTAGATACCTTATTGTCCCACCTATTCCTTAGAGGACACATTTTCCAGCACAAGTATATAATTTACATATAGCTTTAAAATCATTTTCATTATAAAAAAGTGAACTAAAGTTACCTCTTCAATCAAAAATCACAGAACAGTTCCTAGTTTGAGGTAAAAAAACCAAGAACAAGACTTTTCAGGTATAATTGAAAGTATCTTCCGTTATTTAGTTACTCCAATATTAGTATCACACAGATGAGCAAATTCGTGAAAAAAGAATACCGGATTATTAAAGCGATAAATAAAGCTAATGCAAAATATTCACAGTGCACCTTTATTCACTGTACCCCACTCTCCCCTATTTTTCTGCACAGTCTGGTTGGTACTGTATGCAGATATTTTCTCGCATAATGCATTCGCATAACATAGTTTGATGTTGGTGTTGAAATGTAGACCTCTTTAACTCTTGTCGGTTTCGATCATCGACACTCATGTAGAAAATGCTCACTTTCATCACTTGTATTCAGTAACAATATTTATTCGGCAGAACACAGCTCATAATAATGTCGAAAATTAAATAGTATATAAACATTATACTTAATTACAAATATATGAATGTTTCTTGTCACCAAGTTCAATACCATTTTCTTGAAACGTGTTCCGTTACATTTTCATTAGGTTCTTTCCGCTGAAGTATCTTCCCAATCTTCAACTGTATTTCAATATTCAACTGAAAAAATATGATTGTATAAATATAAGTATGGTTGTGAGATTAACAAGCCAAAGAAAAAGGCAAGTGTCATGATTTGGCAAGTAACGATTAAGTTAGCGTTTACTCGATACGTAAAGTAGGCGCTTGGCGCTTGATTCATGATGTACTGGAGCATTATGTGAGCGTGATAAAATGCTTTATGTATAGAGTAAACTCTAACGCTGAACAAAGTGTGCCCCGCCTGGAAAATGCCAGTGTTATGACCAGCCAGGTCAACAGATTTGACCCCGTGTGACTTTTTTTGTGGGGTGAGGTGAAACGGCGAGTATACGTTGAAGAGGCCCAAGTCCAATAATAAGAGCATTTTGATGAACTTAAAAGTGAAAACTTGTGATGGGAAATATCGAAGGAAACATTCATGTGAATTAATTAATAAGCATGAGAAATGGACTCCATTAATTAGGTATGTTTTTTTGATTCCAATCATTGTACATAATAGTAGTAAACTACTATTATGTACAATGATTGGAACAGTACGTAATGCCAGATTACGTATAGTTGCATACACTACTTTATCTACACACATATCATAAGTGCTCGAAGATGCGTTCAGAAACAGAGCCTTCTCATACTTGGCTCTCGACTTTTGCGGCAACAGGTTGTTAGTTGCTGTCATAGCTGCATTGAGTATGTCCAGCGGAGTGCTCATATCGTTATCCAAGTCACTGCCACTCATTATCAAATAATTATCAATATTATCACAAAGTATTTACAACTTTTCACAATTTTTCACTTGTAAGGCAATAAACAAAAGGCAAGAATGGCCCCGATTTGAATTTCTGTATTTTTTTTTAATCATAGACTACCGAATGATGTCCCTATTCTTGTCACTCGATATGAAAATATCGTCCGATTGTTACTAAAAAATATACTGAATTAACTTATTGTGTTGATGACTGGCTGAATATTTATAGATACCAGAATAGGCACCCCACTTGAATCTGACAGCTGTTCCAAATTTAAAACTCATAACCTCCGGAAAAATCGTATATAATGTTAACTTTATGTATGTGCCAAGTTCTGATGGTGGGTAATGCTGGTCATTGTCTATTGTTTCTGGACGCATTTTAGAGCACTTAACGATATTTGTGTAGATAAAGTTGATTTAAAATTTTGAAATACGCCTCAATAAAGAAAGTTTCTGTGCTACTTTGTAATTTTATCACGTTTCCCCGACATAATTTAAAACATTCGACAAATTTAACACACAGAAAAATTCTTTATTTTGACGGTCCTAAGCCCGTGCAAGTAAGACGGAGGATTTGGGATCTAGTAAGATATTTTTGCCAAGTCATAATGATAAGTTGATACCCGATGCACATTACCGCCGCCGCTTTTACAACCCGCCATGCCGCGTGCGATGACGTTTTAAATAAATAGTTGCCAGTTCGTGTGTTTTGCTAGTTATGCACATTGATAATGCGCAATGCGTCCAAATTTCCTGTTAGGTTTGCGGATAAGTTAAAACATTGGTATTTCAGTTTTTTTGTACCTACTAACAAAAAATGCTAGTATTCTGTAACTTGGACTACTATTACGTATGTTGATTTTTTGTACTGGTGAAAAAGTAACCCATGTATATATACATATATATACACATATATATATGTGGTCATATGTATATGTGGTCTGTCAAAAAAGTACCTATTACTGGAAAATAAACCTTGAAAATAAAATTCAAATTTCAATTACATTGGTGACAGACGTCCTTTCAGGACGCCTACACAGATCAGGGGATAAGGTTTAAATTTATCAACATTATTTATTTCTCATTTCTAATACCTACCCTCCATACTTAACTTTAGTGGGTATACCTGCTTAGCCAATTTTGCTATTTGGTATTGTCGCTTATTGGAAAGGATGTCGATTAATTTAACCATACCGATAACTCTTTTCACAAAATAATTATTGCCGAGTGATTTAAAAATGCCACGAAGAAAAAAAACCTGTGACGAAATGGAGCTGTGGAAAAATATTATCCTGAATTACATGCCAAATTATACAATTATGTCACAGGGTGGATACGGCATACAAAAACTAAATCTGACATTTGTCTGTGCCTATGTGTGCGTACGGGTATGTTTGTATACGCGCAACTCGCACAATCACGCAACAGGGCTGCCTCAGATATGGCAGATTAACTAGTTGGTACTTAAGTAACAAATGAATATATACTTTAACCTGTACAATACACATTTACTAATTTCTAAGTTAGTATACAAATAACAGACTCACTTTCACCACAGAATAAGTAATTATAGCACATCTCCAACTCTAACGGAACAGAACAACGCAACCCAAGGAAACTATTGTTTTTCTCACGTCCAAGAAATATCACTTTTTTAACACCATTTTATCATTGTTACACGTGTCATCTACATAATAGTTACATATTGTGATAAACATTTTCATGTTAGTTTTAACATCTGCTTCGATAATATTGATGATGATTTTAACCAGCTTCGAGTTCCCTCGCACTTCCTCCAACTTCATCATCAGGCCTATCTTGTGGTATTTGACCCAACTGCTAATCCTAAAAAGCCAACATAGCATATCATTATCTGAAACCAACTCCGAGTTCCCTCGAACTTCCTTCAAGTTCATCACCAGACCCATCTTGTGGTATTTGACCCAAATGCTAATCCTCAAAAGCCAACACAACATATCATTATCCTTAACCAACTCCAAGTTTCCTCGCACTTACTCCAAATTCATCATCAGGCCTATTTTGTGATATTTGACACATGCTCACCAAGAGGATCCTAAAAAGCCAACAGAACATATCATTATCTCAAACCAACTCCGAGTTCCCTCGCACTTACTCGAAGTTCATCATCAGGCCTATCTTGTGGTATTTGACCTAACTGCTAATCCTAAAAAGCCAACATAGCATATTATTATCTGAAGCCAAGCCAAGCTCAAGCCAATTCATCATCAAGTCCATCTTGTGGTACTGGACCTAACTGCTCACCAAGAGGATACTAAAAAGCCAATACAACGTACAACTATCTCAAGACCTCTCCGAGTTCCCTCGCATTTCCTCCAAGTTCATCATCAGGCCTATCTTGTGGTATTTGACCTAACTGCTCATCCTATAAAGTCATCGTAGGATATCATTGTCTCAAACCTACTCCGAGTTCCCTCGAACTTCGTCCAATTTCATCATCAGGCCTATCTTATGACACGGAACCCAACTGCATACCAAGATAATACTAAAAAGCCAACATAACATTTATCGATGTCAAATCAACTCCGAGTGCCCTCTTTGGTATATGACATTTAATATTTATAATTTATATAGTATTAAGTAGTGTGACTACTGGAGAAAAATAAAAAGTAAAAATCAAAATATTTAGTTAATAAATAATTTGATTTGTGTTTTCACAATAATATATGTTAAATATTATTCTAACAATAAGTTTAGTGTCTCCCTGACGGGTCTCCCTCGAGATCCCTAACATCGTTTGTCCTAAAATCACTTGCCCGAACTGTTTTGCACTAATGGGCATTAGCCCTATCGATCAGTTGCAATAACACTCATTTTCCATAATGTAATGATTGTCCTAAAACTCACTTGCCCAAATATTTTTTTACCATAACTGTTAAAAACCCTAATGTTATTTTCCATATTCTTCGAAATCCCTAATAACGTTTCACCTCATGTCATTTAGCCTAAATGTTGTTGTCCTAAGAGACAGAAGCCCTAGCGATCACTAGCCATACCTAACAATATTTAATCATAATGTCGGTAATGGTTACTCAATTTTTTTTTTAAATTTTAGAGAGATATTGGCTCCTAAATAAAATTTGGGGGTGCCTGTCGTGTCGCATAACGTCGATTGTCCTAAAATTTTTTGGCCGAGAATGTATGGCATAATGTTACATGGCATACTACTTGTTTAGCCTACTTAATTTTGCGCATACACGTTTAAAATACGTTAAATACGTTTAAATGTTCAAGTAATAAACCAGGGTAAAACCGACGTGGATTGGTTAGGTTTCGAACCCCCACCAGGGGGGCTCGGGGGGCGAAGCCCCCCGCATTAAAAAAGAAATAATCTGAACATCCCCTACCTTAACCTGGATAGGTTCGTTAGGTACCTTTTATCCCTTAGAGCGGAAACAGAAGCCCCGCGCAGCGGGGCTTCGTCGACCGGTTCCCAGGTCAAAATTGCTCACTTAAATTCTTTGGACAACAGGGCGAATTATTTAGTAATAGTTAAGTATAAGGAATAAAAAAATATATACTGCAATAGGCCATACAGAGTTAGGAAATACGATTATTAGGATTATCGATCATTAGGCTTACTGACAATTATGATTCATGACTATTATTGTATATAACGTTAGGATGAATAATCGATATGGAAAATGATAATTAGGATATAACGCATTAGGGAAAACAAAAATCATCCTTACGATATTAGGAAAATTAAAGATATGGCATATGAGCGTTAGGACAAATGATCATTCGGACATAAAACGTTAGTGAATGTAAAAATAGGTCAAAAAACGTTAGGGATCCAGATATAGATCCCTCCCTGGCACAATTATTTGGAGTTTTCAAGAGATTTTTATCTATTTCTATATTGCATAAACAACCGCTTTTGATGACAAGGTCACATACCTAAAGACACCACATACCATAAGGTGAAAGTGTAAATAAAACATCATCATTTTACGTGTCCTCTATAGATACTTACCGTAAAATTTAATTTTTTTCATCGTTCTGTCGGTGGTATAAAAATATACATGTACATGCCACATTTAAGCTTTCTAGTTGATACTAAAGGTGCATGCAGACCAAAAGAGCATTCGCTGTTCTATCCCCCACTCTACGAAATCAACGAATCTCGTTTCGTGTAACGATCGAATTTCGTAGAGTTGGGGGTTAGAACAGCGAATGCTCTTTTGGCCTGCATGCACCTTAACGATCGCCGAGCTTAGCCACGGACGGACAAATAGACACACATACTGGAATATAAGGGACTGTGGGTTGAACTCCCAAATCTTTTTCTTATAATGAACAGACGGTCACCTTCATCATCATCATCACAGAGTTATTCATTTGTCGTTGGAGTATCTCCCAGCCCTCTCTTTCCCGTGCAAGATATGCATAACGTTTTCTTGTCGAGTTTTTTTGCCATGACAGTAAAGGAAAATACATTTCTTTTTCTTTATAATTGTTGAAATGGAAATACAATTTACTCTACTGTAGACTTACTAATTGAGCATAATTTAATCTAACAAGGTCGCAATTCTAACTTAACCTAACCGAAGCCACTTTGCCATAGCAGTGAATTACTGCTGACTTGCTGAGATCGCAGTTGTATCCTAACCTAAACCACTTTGTCATAACAGTCAATTGCTGATAAGGTCGCAATTGTAACCTAACCTAACGTACTTACATTGATATAGTAGTGACTTACTAATAAGGTGGCAGTTCTAACCTAAGGCACTGGTCTCACCGCGAGCTATCGGTTAAAAAACAAATCGTCGAAATCTTTTTTTTTTTTAATGTATGTTCCCCGATTACTCAAAGACGCGTGGACCGATTTGAAAAATTCTTTTTTCGTTTGAATGGGTATACCTTCTAGTTGGTCGCATTGTCACCGAATCCAGATCTGATGATGGGATCCTGGAGAAATCGAGGGAACTCTTCAAATGTTGTAGGCACACATGACATTTTTCATTTATTTTCGAAGACTATTCAAATATTTGCGTCTAGTCATGAACTTTTACGTTGGTGATCTGATGATGGAAGGTACAACTCCTTAGCAATTAGGAGTTGGGGGATAATTCTTTAAGTATAACATATTTCGTGTATTTTGGAAGCTATTTGAGTATTTGCCTTTAGCAGGTCATCCTTTCATGTTGGTGAGCTGATGATGAAAGGTACAACTCCTTAGAGATTAGGAGTTGGGAGACAATTCCTTAAATATAACATATTTCATGTATTTTGGAAGCTATTCGAGTATTTGCGTTTAGGTGGTCATCCTTTCATGTCGGTGAGCTGATGATGAAAGGTACAACTCCTTAGAAATTAGGAGTTCATGTATTTTGGAAGCTATTTGAGTATTTGCATTTAGGTGGTCATAGTCTCATGTTGGTGATGACGAAAGGTATAACTCCTTAACTATTAGGAGTTGGAGGACAATTCTTTGAATATATCTATTTAAGTGTTTGCTTAGTAGTTATGACATGTTGGTTAGCGGTAAGTGATTCTTTAAATAATATAGGCATGCTAAGGCTGTTACCTATAATCTTTGAAATTATTCATACTTGCTGATAATACAATGTATATCTCCTTGATAATGGGATAATTCTTTGAATATAACAACTGTCATACATTTTCGAGATCTATTTAAGTGTTTGCTTAGTAGTTATGACATGTTGGTTAGCGGTAAGTGATTCTTTAAATAATATAGGCATGCTAAGGCTGTTACCTATAATCTTTGAAATTATTCATACTTGCTGATGATACAATGTATATCTCCTTCATAATGGGATAATTCTTTGAATATTTAAGGTATCCAGTTCAGGTTTTCTGGCCTATTACAGTGCAGTACATTCTAATTATAAGTATTTAGAGCATACTAAATAACGATTTTACACTACTAAAAAGCAAAAAATTGGCTTGGCACCGACTTCTAAGAAATCTGTAGGGTACCTAGCCATAATATTTTATTTCAATGAATAAGGTAAAAGGTTTAAAGGTTTGTGTAGGAAATCCTAAGAAGTAGGAACTAAAATTATTTTTGACTTTTTAGTTTGGGCGAATTTTTGAAGGCGGTTTTATTTTTATTTTAAAATATTTTATATTTACACGGGAGTGCGTATCTTTTGTTCGTGTTTGTAGCCGATAGTTCATAGTTTAGTAGCTCGCGGTGAGACCGATGCCTTACCTAACCCACTTTGTCCTACCCAGTTCTAACCTAACCTAACGTACTTTGATACAGTAGTGACTTACTAATGAGATGGCAGTTCTAACCTAACCTAACGTACTTTGATATAGTAGTGACTTACTAATGAGATGGCAGTTCTAACCTAACCTAACGTACTTTGATATAGTAGTGACTTACTAATGAGATGGCAGTTCTAACCTAACCCACTTTGTCGTAGCAGTGAGTTCCTAATGAGATCGCAATTGTTCTAGTCTAACCTTACCCAGTTTGCCACAGCAATAATGAACGGTAGTCAAGATCGTTGTTCTAACCTAACCAACCAATCACCTCATCTTTTTCTTAACATTGTCTTATTACATATCGTTATAATAAGTATATGTACCAAACCCAATCTACCATAATAGATAATGCATTTCTGCCTAACGTAAAATATATGTATGTGAAGTACGTTTCGGAGAGTTGTATACATACACGGTGTTACGTCAGCATTCCGAAAGATTTTAATACTGGATTCCTGACCATATTTAGAGTCTTTAATGTTATATAAAATTTCCTGGATTCGGCTTGGTTTCAGAGATAATCAACCTTTTTTCGAAATAAGTTTTTCGACGTAACTCGTCATTTAACTTCTTTTGAATTACAATGCTACCACAATGTGTTCTAATATTACCACACCTTTTGCCTGACAATCAAAAAATACGAATAGACTTGACGAAATAACCTGTACCTAAAAAAACAATTGAAATAAATAATTTAAACAAATTGTTGTTATGATAAAAAGTACTGGGAATGTTAAAAAGTATTCAAATCGGCCTAAAAAAAGAAAAAACATTTTTTTTTGGTGGAATTGACATAAGGTCTCATAATATTTTGTGTTTATTTTGATGTCTAGAATGCATAGTTAAAACCTTTGGCAGTGCTCGCGTAACACCGTGTATAATTATGTACCTATGCCAAAAATATGGACATCCAATTTCTGCGAAATAACACATGACCTAAATAATAATATGCCAAAATAGTTTCTGGCAAAGTAATATTCTAAATATTGTTTACAAGAATTGATTATGCCAAGTCTCTTATAACATAAGCGTTTCGAAAAAAAAATGCCATGTAGAGGGAGCCCTAAACAGACAGAGAGACAGACAGACATACAAACAATGATTTTGAAACTTTACAAAATAAACACACCGTCAGGTGGGCATCAAGTCATGTGGTAATTCTTTATGTATGTCATAAGAAAAGTTATAGTAACTGTACATTGCAAGCACTGCACATCCCCCCGACAGCATTAAATATAATTGCTGTACCCACGATCACGCTGACTTAATACACTTATTTTAATTACTTTATTCGTTAACGTTTATACGTCCGTAGCTGATACTCTTCATGCGTTAGTTTACAGTAAATTATATCATAACCATAGATCAGTGATTTTATTTATCACATCCACCATCAAGAATGGGGCAAGTGTTGGGCTCGTACGGTAACTTAAACTCAGATCACATCATCAGTCTATAATTAGTCCACTGCTGGACAAAGGCCTCTCGTATTAGGTACCTAAGCATACGGACGCATTAGGAAGTAAATACCCATAATCGCTACGCAGGGCAAGCTGTTGCCCATCATCCAATATTCAATAAATAATGGTCAGTGACACTTCGAATCCCTTATTTGACTATTAGGGCTAGAGGTGTGCGCCACGCCGGCGCGGCGGCGCCGCGCCGCGGGACCCACGCCGCCGCCGCCGCCGAGGTTTTCAAAATTCACGCCGCGACAAAAAAAATGCGGAATAAAATCGTTTAAATTACGCGCCACGCTGATCAAATTGACATTAAACAATAATATGCTTGCGAATATCGACAAGCGGTTCCCTCTGACCGAAAAGATTGTAAGCGCAGCACTTCTAGACTGCAGATTTTTAGGCCTAAAGGAGATTGATACGTACCTACGAAAAAAACACACTACTCTGGCAGAATTGTTCCGAATTGTACAGATTTATTTTACAGAATTCTAAGTCTACACATTCCCAATACTACAGATTTACAAACCTACAGAATCCCAATACTTTAATATTCCCATATTACGGTTTCCTATGTCTACAGAATTTCAATATTACTGATTCCTAACTCTACAGATTACCAATATTACCATGCCCACAAATTCCTATGTCTACAGATTCCATATTCTCTAGATTTCATGTCTACTGATTCCCAACTGTAACTGCTTTTTTCAACACACTTGCTCGTAAGTCGTAACGTAGGTCTTATTGAACCGCTTTTAGGCTTATTGTCATAGGTATTATTAGCTTTGTATTTTTTCATTATATTATATTCTTCACATCGTCGATCCCACGGTGTCTGAAGACAAAAATTGGACACTGATGGTACGGCCGGTCCACAAGTTCAAGGTCGCTCAGCGAGCTATGGTAACTCGGCGTCTCTTTGCGAGATCGAATCAGAAATTAGGGTATTGAACCCTTAAGTCTAAGGAGAGACTTCGCCTCCTTATGTGTGTTCTATCGTCTGTACAATGGGTTGTGCTCTGAAGAACTGTTCGACATGATGCCAACGTCCACTTTTCATCATCGCACGGCTCGCCACCGACTGGGCGCTCATCCTCACACCTTGCAACCTAAATGGTCGCGCACCGTGCGGTTTCAGAGGAACTTCCTCCCGCGGACGGTCCGTCTGTGGAATGAGGTCCCTGCCGAGGTTTTCCCGTTGGACTACAGTATGGGGTTCTTCAAAAGAGGAGTGTACAAGTTCTTATTGGGTCGGCAACGCGAATGTGATACCCCTGGGGTTGCAGGCGCCCATAGACAACGGTGACTGCTTTCCATCAGGCGGGCCGTATGCTTGTTTACCACCGACGTGGTATAAAAAAAAATCTGGCAGAGAACCAAAGTGATCGTACAAAGCCCACCGTTTTAGCAAGCTGAAGTGGCAGTGGGCTGGCCATATTAGCCGTAGAACTGACAACTGTTGGGGTAAATGATTCGAGTACTTGAGTGGAGACTAGGGTGTTTCATTTTTCCAAACTTTTGATTTACGTTTGACTTCGCTTTTCCCTCTGGTTCTATACCTAAACAGATCCCATATACCAAAAATCAGAGCAATCGGACGATATTTAGAGGTTGCGCTCGGAGGCAACTTTTGTTTGAAGAAGTTAATATAGGTGCAGTAGAGGGTAGAAACAAAACTTGTGTAACTTTTCATAGTAGGTGGTGTAAAAGTGGTTTATGTGCGTAGTTGTTATATTAAAGCAAGTATTTAATTAAAAAATAAGTAGTAGACGTGGAATTTGGTTGCTGGACAAGGTTCCCTAAGATAATTTCTTGGGAGCTCGACTACCTTCGAGAGAAAATAAAGATACACTTTCTGAAGCCGCGAAACATACAAGTATAACTGCAAAAAGTGTGGAAAAGGGCTAATATACCGTTCTAAAAAGGTTTCCCATTTAGAGCACCAGGTCCCAATTTCACCACATTGACAAGTGCTACAATTGTAAATTTACTGTTTCTGCAATCTGGGGCGTCTATAGGCTCCAGTTACCGTTTACCATCGGAAGGGCCGTGCGTTTGTGTACCACCAACATAAAATTTAGTGCAGGAACTTTAGTAAATTAGCAGTAAATAACTACTTTTTTGCGAAGCAAAATTACAATTGTCACAAAAACACGACAATTGTAGCAAAATTCCGACATATGCCGAACCTCATATCAAGATTGAATGAGAATTGTACTAAACCTTGCTGCAATTGTCACGGGTTTCGGAAATTAAACAGTAGTTTATGAATAATTTAAAAACGTTATTAGTAATAATTTTATGTTGGTTGCAAACAAGCAACATGGACCGTCCGATAGTAAGCGGTAGCCGGAGCCTACGGAGGCCTGTGACGTCAGTAGCAGTGATATTTTACAATTGTCAGACTTGTAATTATGGTGAAATAGGCCACAGGAGCTCTCCATCAAGCAAGGTAGATGGCAAAGACCATATATACACTCAAAATTGCCTTGTTCACTCGACAGCTTATAAATGTCCCAGGTGTTTTAAAAAAAGAGCTGTATGATATGAAACAAGGACCTAGGATATTTATTCTGTCTCATATACGTCCAATTTTGGCATGAAGCAATGGTAAGTCGATGGGCTGCCAAGAGTGATTGGGATATGCTATAGCTCATAAACAAATTATCCTGATAAAAATGTAAAAAAGTGCGCTTGGGGCGGCCAAGTGATATCTTTGGTATTTGTCAGAAATAAACATTGGGCTAGCTTTTTTGGATGAGCGTATAACAGAAGATGTTTAATAATTTAAATAAACCAGCAAAGAAAAAAAGAGATGAAAAGATTGGATTGTAAGTGCCTGAAATTAGAAGGAAAATCTCTGTGATTTTGTTACTACCAAAACGAGATCATTCTTCGAATTGTTTGGTGTCCACTGTCCAGGACGAAAGAGAGTATTGTAGTCCTGACACCAGAGACTTGATCGATAGTTTAAGAGTAGTCGACGATGTCGCAGAGAGGGGTATAGCTTTGATAAAAAAGTTTAATGACTCAGTCAAAGATGAAGAGCAAAAATACTTCTTGCTGAGGGTCGTCGAGCCTCACAGAAAATGTGTCACTAAGCGAACAAAGGAAGAAGTTTCAACTTATGTGGCTAAATGAAAACTTTTTAAATTATGGATGTATGTAAACACTACTGTATTTTAAGTTTAATAAGTTCATTTCTGTGTTTTTAATAAGTTTTAACCACTTTTTTGTTAATTTTGGTAATAAATATTAAATAAACTGATTTTTTATGATTTCTTTGTATCTGTTCATCCAGCGCAACCTCTAAACAATGTCCAATTTACTTGAAATTTGGTATATATGCGTTAAATATAAGTTGGACCCGGGGGACGATCGAAGTCAGAAAAAATATCACGATTTTTTTTTCCCATACAAATGTGAAACACCCTAGTGGAGACCGTGTCTCGGCAAGCGTAGTGTCGTCCTCAGGCAAGGTGGAGCGACGATTTGCGCGGGATGGCTGGCAGGAGCTGGATGCGAGCAGCCAAAGATCGAAAACTGTGTCGTGAAGTTGGGGAGGCGTATATCCAGCAGTGGACTGCGATAGGCTGATGATGATGATGGATGTTTTTTCGTTATCTACGTTAGGCCACCATATGAGGTTTAATGACTGTCTATTAACGGATTCTATTAATTTAAGTGTTTGCCATGAACGATTTTTGTCCTTCTTGAATAAGATATTTTTAGAGAAAAAAGGATATATTATGTAAGATTTTTTTTAAAATTGGCATTTGATAAAATTTGCTGTCGCTTTGCACGGCTAGACAACTGCAGCTTCCTATCTGTAGTAGGTATTTTAAATCTGCAGTACCTATTGGGAATTCGTATTGGGAACCTGTAGTATTGGGAATCTGTACTGTTGGGTTGTTGGGTATTTGTAGCATTCGAAATCTGTATTATTGGTTATTGGGAATGTATATAATCGGGAATGAATAGTATTGACAATATCTGTAGTATTATCTCTTATCTGTAGTATTGGAATCTGTACAATCGGGAATGTATAGTATTGGTAATCTGTAGTATTGTGAATCTGTAGATGTGTAGACAAAATGTCACGACTCGACCCAGTGCGAGTTAATAAAATAATTTTCGTACACGATAATTATGACAATTGCCGCATGAAATGCAATCTATAAATTTGATTCGTGTTTATTTTTTAAATAATAAACTTGTCCTAAACTATATCTAGGTTTTTAATACCTCGAATCCCTGCGACCATATATAACATGGACGTCTAACGCCAGCTCAAAAATGCCCCCAAAACCAATTGTTCAATTGTGCCAAGATGGGCAGGACATAGCGCTTTTCTTAACACCACACATATTTCAGCGCAACATATTTGACAAATGTTTATAGAATATAGCCAATCAACACTTTGATGGACCAATGATAACCATAGATATATGAAAGAGAGAGATTTGTAACGAAGCGAAATTGTAATGAGTCTCGGTGTCTCCGAGGTCGGGCCTTTGCCACGCTGTGATTGGCTAAAGCGCTACCATATGATGCGGCACTAGAGAGGAGGCTACGTCGATAAATTATTATCCATAGATATTTGATAAGGCCGGAATATTAAGAAAAACATTAAAATCGATCTATCATTTAATAAGAAATAAATACAGATTAAAATATCGCATTGGACGATGTATCTAATCTTTATAAACATTACGTTATCCGTAGCGCCCTTGTTAGCGCGAAAATACCGGCCGTCCTAGAGCCCAACGGTCTGGCCAGGTACGACGGCAAGAGGCCTGACGGAATGACGCTGGTGTCCTGGAGCATGGGCCGGCCGCTAGTTTGGGACGCCACCTGCGTTGACACTCTGGCGCCGTCCCATGTTTCGGTCACCGACGTTGCTGCTGGTGCCGCGGCATCATTAGCCGAAAGTCTCAAGCGCCGCAAATATGCTGCTTTAGGAACCAGCTACATATTTGCGGCGTTTGTTGTGGAGACCTTGGGGCCATGGGGGCCAAGTGCACATGGACTTTTTAAAGATCTAGCGGCTCGCCTAAGAGAGACCTCAGGCGACCAGAGGGCTGGCCAGTACCTTGCACAGCGTTTAAGTATAGCTATACAACAGGGGAATGCGGCCAGCCTTCTGGGTACCTTGCCCACTGACGGCGATTTAGGCCAATTTTTTTATTTATAGGTAGTTAAATTAAGTCCTTATATTGTTTATTTTCATTTTATGTCGTTTAATAATAAATTAGAAAACTTTTTTCTTACTTTCGTGTCGGATCTGGTTTGTAAATAATAAACTACAGAATGTCAATTATAAACATATATTTGAATATGAACAAAGCAATTTATTAACGACATTATCTTAATCGTGGCTGGGAATCACATGAACAAATAATTATTTAGACGGTTGTACCCTTAATAAATATAATGTTATCAGCCGTTTCCGCGATGGTCACATATTTAAATAAAACAATTTCAACCTTTGACAACGGTTATTGTAAAAGGCTCAAAATAATATAATACGCGATATAATCTATATTATATTGTTTTACCTTTATGAAGATAAGATATTAATACAAAGGTCAAAATATGAAAGAAAAATTGAATATAATCAAATACATCAACAATTTATCGACCCTATTTGTCATCGGCACGGTCAGTCGTACCTCTAGTTCGCGGCCTGCTCGCAGCGGCCGTACCAAGAAATGACAGGACGGTTGTGAATGTCGCTAGCAATTGGATACATTGCACGGTCACTTACCAAATTGCAACTTGCTTGCTATTCTAAGCCGTCAATGTAAAACGCACATACAATTTGTCACTGAATAGTTCAACCAATTGGTACGCCCAAGTAAAATCATTATGACATTTATGTCAGCGGTTTGTTGTTATATATTATTTGTAAAAATACGTGGTTTTGTCAACTAATTACTAAAAAAATCAATACTTTCATGTGGTACTAGACTCAATAGTCCTTGAAATGTTTATTTACACTCCTATTTTTACAAGAAATAACGGCACAATTCGGCATTTTGCGGATATGTCCGAGCTCATCCTGCAGTCGCGGGTAAGTTGCGACTGGCTCATAGGGCGCGCATCTGTCACACTATAAAGGCCTATCGGCCATAACGCTGCGACATGTTCCATGCCACCGTTAGCTATCTACACTGATCTGTGATGATAACTATATTTAAATGGCGGTTTAAGTTTTTATAGGTTGATATTGAAATTCATTACCGTGATGCATTGCAAAGGGAGTGACACATGTCAACTAAAATTCAGGACCGTTTTTGAAAGGCAACTTAGTATGGCGTGCGGCTTCCATGTTTTTTTGTTCGTAGTCGAATCCATACAATCATACAGGTGAACAATGTGACCTTGACGCTGGCGTGGCGCCGCCACGCCGGCTAAATTTTGCGGCGCGCCGCCGCCGATGATTTCTATGTCGGCGCACACCTCTAATTAGGGCACCCAAGGGAAGAGTTGGGGTGGTAACAAATGTATTTCTATTGCCGTCACCACACGGCCACTCAACTTATACTCATTACATACCATTTTACAAGAATCAGTTGTGAAATTCAGACGGATGCAAAATAATATTTTCTGAATCAGAGTTCGCTTATTATAATAAGAATTGTTTCCCAGCGGAAATACTCTAGATCTTTAAGTTCAATGGGTTCAAACAAGTTTTAATTTCTTAACACGCCATGTGGCCAGCACAAAAAATATTTTAACTACCTACCTATTTGCAGAAAGTACATTTTAAAATAAATATACAAAACCTTGCCTATCAATAATTATGTTTACACATAGGTAAGTAGGTGACTATCAAATTTGCTCAGTGTATTTTACAGGGATCTGTTACGAATTGAAACGGTCACAAGTACAAAAATCATGCATTCAAACAAAGAAAAACAGGTGGGCAGGCAAATCGACAGGCAAACTATAACTTTCAGCCAGGCTATGAACAGGCACAGAGACGAACAGACAAACAGATCTTCTGATTTCATTAACGTGGAGGTTTATTTAGTTTTTAGGTCATGAAGACTTCAAATTTGAGAATTTAGGTATTCAGTTTAAATCAACGTTTTCTTCCGTATGGACCAACAGACACACAAACTTACTAGGAAGTGATACGTTGTTTCCTGTAGTTGATTTTTATACGTATATAATAATTATGTATGTATTATGAATTAAAAAACGCACCAAGTGCGAGTCGGACTCCGTACCACTATCAATTTATCATAAAAAATACAGTTAAAACAACCTATCTCAAAAACTATAAGAGATACATCTTGTCTCTTTTTCGTTTATTAAATACGAGTATATGTATTTTACCATCTCTTTTACGCATTATGAATTATGAAGATAAGTGTTTGTCAACTATCAATAAATTGTAGGAAGAAAAGTGTCAACTATCAATAAATTGTAGAAGTATGGTGTGAAGTATTTATTTCGCTCATTTTGTTAGAGTATAACGTATCTTTACTTATATATCATTGGCGGTTCATACAACACAATCCTCACCAAATATCATTACTTCCGAGTATTCCATTTATTGTTTCCGAGTAAATTGGATGTGACAGACAGACACGGACAGAGACGGACATGACTTGACGAATATAAGGTTTTCGTTTTTTGCAATTTTGGCAACGGAACCCCAAAAACAGTTTGCTAAATTAGGAGACGGTTATGAATAAAGGGGTTATAATCTTCCAAATCACTACATAATATAAAACAAAGTCGCATTCTCTTGTCCCTATATCCCTATTGTATGCTTCAATCTTTACACCTACGCAACGGATTTCTATAGATATAGATAGAGTGATTTAAGAAGAGAAGGTTTTAGGTAGACTATAAAACTTAAAATTATTTGAATAAAATAGTCTGCAAGTATAAAACCTGATAGATTATCATTATAGGTCCATAAGAGATTGCCTAATCTAAAATCAAAATGCCATGTTCATACCTACGTAACGTACAGATTAATAAAATTAGGACTCCAACTATTCAATATGTATTTAAGTATTTGTATGTATCTATTCTATATATTACATATTTTGTAGTTTAGTTCTCACACAAGCCTTGATTGAGTTTATTGTGGGACTAGGTTGATATGTGTAAGATGGTCACATGCTAAATATATTTATTTGTTCATATACTAATCGTCCAATAATAAAGAAATATTTTTTTTTAAATTATGTTGTTATTATTCGAAACACGACAAAACATAGCTATATAAATATTTAATTATTTTTAGTGTTTCTTGTTATATCGGCAATATTTTAGGTAGGTACAATCAGCAGCAGATTTTGCTTAACGAGTAGGGTGTTCACAATGATCTTAACACACTCTAATAGTCGTGCATAGTTTATTTTGAAAACTCTGCCCGCTTAGCAATATCTGCTGCTGATTGTACATCATCTGAGAAAATTTCAACTAATTATCCATTAGATACATATTGGTGATAGACAGACAGATGGACAGACAGTGAAGTATGAAGATGCCCAGGATCGCGCAAAGAGGAGGAAAGGTAGGTACGGACCCTGGCAAAAGCCGGGATAACGATAGGTAGAAACAGAAGAATAGCCTTCATAATAATATTACAGAAACGTGATTAAACTTAATGTTTGTACAAGTTATTTTCCAGTCATCCTTGTCGCACACGCATATTGGCGCGACTGGTGCGAGCAAGAGGGAAATAATAGTAGTAGTAGTAGTAGTTGCATTTCGATGCAAGTGCAAAAAAAAAAAAAATTTTCCACGAGGATGAAAGTCAATCACCCGAGTTAAAAAGAAGTTTTTACACGTGTATCGAACGACTTTTCTCATAACAAGTGCCTTAAAAAGAGAAATTAACGTACGAGAAGCGTGCGCAAAGTTTACTTCTCCGCACTAGTTAGGAAAAGTAAGTTACGCAGTCAATAAAGCTAGCTCATATCACAATAATATAGGAGGCGGGGACTTGACGCTAGGTAGGTCGACTTGTGGAGGAATGCCCCATGATATTAGTATAATAAATATATTGTTTGATAACAGCCTAAAACAAGCCATAATATTACCGCGAGTTTTTTTTTCATCGTTTGTTTTCAAATTGTTCCAGTAATATGGTTTCTAAACCAGAGCTACTTTACTTTTTATTTTAATTGCGAGAAATTAAAATATACTAATTATTCATAGGTACACAATAACACGATAATTTTAACTGTGACTCTGCTCGGTCTGAGACGCTCATTTTGAGAGGTTGCCGACAGTATGCAGCGCGCAGCGCCGTCTCACATGGTGATTGGTTAATTTGAAAAGGTAATGTCTTTGAGTGGACAGTTTGAATGAAATTATTTGAAAATATTACATACCGTCAACTGGGGTGCATAGGGATGGCGAGGTGAATAGGGACAAAAACCGGAAACGACATTTACTTCATAATATCTTTAAAAATTCTCCACACGCATTTGCTTGTGCATTACCAAATGAAAGTAGATTATATACTGATGCCAATGGCAACACTGGACAGGCATGAAGGTAGCGGTAGGTGGTCGAACTAACAGTTCGAAGTTGACGTCGCCAGTGACCCGTTCAAATGTGCTCCGGGAGTCTTTAAAAAATTTATGTTTTTAAACAAGTTAAGCAGTGCCGGCAGTTATAAGGAGATTAACCGTGTATTAAAGAAGGTGTTTATGTCACGGTAAGTTGAAATTATCTTTGTTTCAATACCAAAAGTGCGAAAACAAAAACATAAGCAAGTTTTGAAAAAAAACAGAGGTTTATAGGGACGCTTTTGGGGGTCGATAGGGACGGCTTGAGGGGTGGATCGGGTCGGCTTTGACAGTTAATAGGGACGTAATTAGTTCAAATAAGGACGATAAAGGGTGTATTGGGACAGGGCTGCCAAAATTATTTTTATGATTAAATGAATATTTGTTTCGTGTTTTAAGTACATAAGTAGGTACCTACTACCAATTTACTTACTTTAACCAACACCTACAACCAATTGACTTCTTTAACCAACATTTAAATGAGTGAATTTCGGAAGGTTTGCTGACACTGGCTTTAAGTTTTTTTTATTAAGTAATTTGTTATTTTACGGTAAATATAGGAAAACATGGCGAGGAAACCGGATTAATCCCGATTAGGTTATTTTTACCCTCTAAATTTGAAGGCAGTTGCTTTCGTAAAAATTAGTTCCTATGCCTCTTACCCATATTATATTACTTTCTTGTATTAATTTTGGCAGCTCAGCCTTGTTATTTTAACTTGTTGTTTTAGAAGGTGTTTTTATTTGCTACAAATTATTAAACAATTTTTGTTACCCGTATTATTATGAGTCTCACTGACCATTATTTGATAAAAGATTGATGATGGGCAGCAGCGTCATCATAGTGGACACATTACTGCGATCGCCAATCCGCTTGCCCAGCGTGGCGATTATGGGCATTTACCTCCTAATGTGTCTATACGCATAGTTAATAGGAGAGGCCTGTGTCCAGCAGTGGACTATCATAGGCTGATGATGATGATGATGATTCTGAACGATTACTTACAGTGATTACCCACAAGTACATTATAAATAAAAGCTTTGTTAAATGCAGGTATTTTTATTCATATGAATCATATGCCATCCTATTTCCATAGTTATTGTAAGTTTTGCAATACCTACTTACTGGGTAGAAAGGTACCTAGGAACGTGCCTGTAAGCTTATTATTTTTGTGACAACCCTAGCCATTTTTCCCTATTGGTCCCTTATTCGTTGCTATTGACCCCGTATGCAGCCTGAATAGGGACGGCCGGTTTTTTTGAAAAAAAGGGGGTTAAGATTGATTCTATCGTAATAAAACTATCATAAATAGGGTCTCTAACATAAGATTAAAGTTTTGAAACCATAACGTTGAGCTCGTTCATGGAAATATTCCGTTAAAATCTTACTCAAAGTTCAAAATTGTCCCCATTGACCCCGGTTGACGGTACGTATACCAGTAATTGGAGTTCGAGGCCAACGAAACTACGACAGATGCGTTATTGTCAAATCTGTCAAAGTCTCTTATGTCATTGTCAAGTAAAGTTTTCAGGTTTCCTCAACCTTTTTGTTATTTAATTAATTTATTTAAAATAATTCCTAATAAAAACATTATATACCACTGTAGTGTTTTTACGCGTTTCTGTTTAATGTGGCTGTCACAACTAGGATTTTCTTAAAAACACGTAAATACCTAAAAACTTTTCTTTTCTCTTAACTAACATTGATATGACAACATTTTCTTGTAAAGAACTTAAAATTACCAGTGAACACAAACGACAGCGTGCCATATTGATTAAGACAGTACATACTCGTATAACATTTCACCCAGTATATTTCATTTGAAATTTAATTTTTTGATGATGGGGTGTATAGCGAAGCTAAACATGGCTGAACCAAGTTATTATTTACCTCTGTAATGTTTTTACGCGTTTCTGTTTAATATGGTAGTCCCAACTAGGATTTTCTTAAAAACACGTAAATACCTAAAAACTTTTCTTTTCTCTTAACTAACATTGATATGACAACATTTTCTTGTAAATAATTTAAAATTACCAGTGAACACAAACGACAGCGTGTCATATTTATTAAGACAGTATTTATAAGATTTCACCTAGTATATTTCATTTGGAATTTAATTTTTTGATGATGGGGTGTATAGCGAAGCTAAACATGGCTGAACCAAGTGGGTCACCTTGTTAACAACCTACAGAAGAAAACAAAACGTTAGATCTCTATGATAATTTAAATGGAGAACTATAGCACTGCCAAAGAAATTTGTAGGTCAAAGGAATTTTACGAATACGAAATGTGAACATAAAGCACGCTACAATGTATTATTCTGCAATTTTCTAAACGTATGCAGAAATAGGGTTTTAATTTATGTGTAGTTAAATTGCTGTACCAAATGTTATTAAAACATGAGGTGATACCAGCGCAATACCAACTTTGTTACTAATAATTGCGGATAATTCCGTTTTTATTGAAATATCTTATATTTACGTGAAAATAAGTAAATAATATTGTTTCTATAAATTAAAGAATTAAAATTACCAATAAATAAGATATCTCAACGTCTGTTTTTAGAAAATAAGGATTTACTATTGTATGAACATTTCATTGTTGTGGCAATATTTTCGTAGATTCTTTGGCCTCGAACTCCAATTAGTGGTTTAGCTAAAACTTTAGTATTGCTTTGTAAGTCTAATGACAGTAAAGACTGTTGGAATATGTCAAGTGAAAAGTATACGGGTATTGTTATCTATTACATATTATAGATTGACAAGTTACACACCTATAACATACTGAATACTTTCGCTGTCCTGCAATATATGTGTACCTAGACATAGTTATTTAAGCTACAGTTAGTCTCTAATACGACGACATTAGGTTCATATGATATGAATTCCATAATGAATTATACAACTCTAAAAGTAGTAAACACTCACTGAGCATTAGTTGCACAAATAATTGGGGTTTGATTGGTGGAATCTGATGTTTCAGGCTCGTGAGTTTGGTCGGTCTTAATATCCCGCCAAGCTGCTATCCTCCTGAAATAGTCACATTGGTGAATTTAATTTATTATACCTCCCTATCTGTTTCTTTTTATTGAAATTAATAATAACTGACAAAGTTCGTGTCGCAATTGGCAATAGAATAAAGGTAATAATATGTATATCTACTACAGAATCATTTGAATTCGACAAAGATTAGCTGGCAAATGTAAAATGTGAGAGTGTCATAAATATAGAAGAAAAAATGTTCTAACTACTTTAAAAGCGGCTCGGGTATTCCGTTAGGTTAGTTGTACTTATTAAATAGGTGTTTTAACTATTACGCTTCAAATTTTAAATTTTCGCTACGGCGAGATACTTACTATGTGGTGCCATGGTGAAGGAGTAACCCCGCTTCTACTCGACGCTTTTTCTTTTCCCCCCAGAACAACGGTGTTTTCGGTACTCATTTGTATTCGTTCTGCCCATCGTTGTGGGCATGTTTATGATATCGATTTTATCGAAACGAACACTTTTGCCTTGACTTGTGGAACAAAATTGCAAAATGTTGACTCATAGATGACATTGACTTTGCTGTGACAAATGAACAAAATATTTTATGACCACTTACCAAAAAGTATTTTACGCGTCCATTTAAATTAAAGTCGTCAGCCTCGGTAGCCGAGTTAGTTGTGACCCTATCTATGAAGCTGGAGGTTCCGGGTTCGAATCCCAGTGAAAGCATTATTTTGTGTATTTTTTTATCACAAATATTTGTTCCTTGATCGTGGCTATCTATGTGTTTAAGTATCTGTATGTAGTTACATGATATGTATCATCGCTTATTTCTTATTACCCACAACACAAGCCTTAATTTAAGCTTAAGATGTCCCGATATATTTATTTGTTTATTATTATTATTAATTTATAGCCACTTATTTTATTTATTACCTCTCAGATATTAATTAGTACCTATCATATTAATGTGCTCCTTTCTTCCAAACTGTTGTACAAGTTACGCTAAATGAGAATTAAAGTGAGCATCATAGTTAGATACAAAAGTAGCTACCTAACTACCTACTGGCTGTAATTCATAAAAAATACTGACCGATATATTGTATTTTGAGATCCGACCTGGCGAATCGGGGGATAAAATTTTACCGGATATTTTATTTGATAAAATAAAAACAACAACAACATACCTATTTTATGAATTACGCTTACTTTTAATAATCCATCTATTGACCGAATATATTACTAATTAGTGAGGTCATTTAACTAGCAGTTTTAAAGTGACATCTGTGATGGATATGGTTAAGCTTACCTTGTCATCTGCCTCCATGTCAGTTTTCATGGATAGTATTATTCACGCACATATACAAAGGCAAAGAGCGAAATTGTATCAATTTTCAAATTGATAATTCAGAAATACTATACCACTTTTTGGACTTTTTTTTACATACGCGCCATCTACGGGATACGTACAACTTACTATCAAGGTTCAAAATTACAAAAAGTCTACTAATTAACAGAGTTAATGTCGACAAATTTGTATGAAAATCTCACAGGGACATCCACCTTAAACGGTTTTTATTAACTTCACCGCGTATCAACTGTCGTCGATGCTTCAAATCTTGTGATCGATTTTTCGACCACTTCTACTGCACCGAAATCAATAAAATTTGGAAATCTTATCAAGTCCCCATGACAATGCAATATTATAATATTTGTATCCTTGTATCCTCAAAGCCTGATGCTGCAGACGTACTGCTTACCTTAACCGAGAGTGTTAGACACGTGAAAATAAAAGTATAGCATGTTTGGCATAATCAAATACTAACAGCCTAATCTTGACTTCCAACTCCTCACTCCTGATGCTGCAGTACTGCCTACAATAACCGCAAGGATTATCTTTTATCGATATCTTGATTTTAAAGAAGTTCTTTTGATATGAAGTAAAAACATGCGAATTTAATACTTACTAATGTCCAACTCCTCAAATCTGATACTCCAGTGTTACCGCCTGCCACAACCGCTAGGTTTAGCGATATGTAGATTTTGAATTACTGCTTTAGACATTAGGCAGAAATATACGGATTTAATTATCATCATCATCATATCAGCCGAAAGGCGTTCACTGGTGAATATAGGCCACCCACAAAGATTACCACAAGAACCAGCCCTGTGCCACCCGCATCCAGCGACCTACACCAGGTCATGAGTACACCTTGTGGGGGGCCTACCCACGCTACGCCTTCCGGTACGTGACCGCCACTCGAGAACCTTACCGCCCCAACGGCCGTCGGTTCCACGCGCGACAAGCCCCGCCCACATCAGTTTAGCGATATGAAGAGATATATCGGTTACTTTGGTTCTGCTGGTCTCATTTCTAATCCGATCTCGCAGAGTGACTCTTAGCATAGGCCTCTCCATTGCCCTTTGGGTGACTAGGAGCCTTCTTATGAGGCCCATTGTAAGCGACCGCGGATAGACTCATAGGGTCACGGCGAGCCGTCGGGCCTGCGGCTCTCCAGCTGATAGAGTGACAGCATGATTGGATCGCGTAGGGAGAGCCGTCGGGGCCTGCGGCCCTCTAGCTGATAGAGTGACAGCGTGATAGCGTGAATCGCGTAGGGCGAGCCGTCGGGCCTGCGACCCTCCAGCTGATAGAGTGACAGCGTGAGTGAATCGCGCAGGGCGAGCTGTCGGACCTGCGGCCTTCCAGCTGATAGACTCACAGCGTGATTGGTTCGCGTAGGGCGGGCCATCAGGCCTGCGGCTCTCCAGCTGATAGAGTTACAGCGTGAGTGATTCGCGTAGGGTAATCCGTCGGGCCTACGGCCCTCCAACTGATAGAGTAATAGCGCGAGTGGATCGCGTAGGGAGAGCCGTCGGGCCAGCGGCCCTCCAGCTGATAGAGTGACAGCGTGAGTGAATCGCGTAGGGCGAGCCGTCGGGCCTGCGGCCCTGCTGCTGATAGAGTGACAGCGTGAGTGAATCACGCAGGGCGAGCTGTCGGGCCTGCGGCCCTCCAGCTAGTAGACTGACAGCGTGAGCGGATCGTGTAGGGCGAGCCGTCGGGCCTGCGGCCCTCCTGCTGATAGAGTAATAGCGTGAGTGGATCGTGAAGGGAGAGCCGTCGGGCCTGCGGCCCTCCAACTGATAGAGTGACAGCGTGAGTGGTTCGCGTAGGGCGGGCCGTCGGGCCTGCGGCCCTCCAGCTGATAGAGTGACAGCGTGAGTGATTCGCGTAGAGCGAGCCGTCGGGCCTGCGGCCCTCCAGCTAATAGAGTGACAGAGTCACTGGGTCGCGTAGGGCGAGCCGTCGGGCCTGCGCCCCTCCAGCTGATAGAGTGACAGCGTGAGTGGTTCGCGTAGGACGAGCCGTTGGGCCTGAGGCTCTCTAGCTGATAGAGTGACAGCGTGAGTGATTCGCGTAGGGCGAGCCGTTGGACGTGCAGTCATCCGGTTGATGAGACAGAAAGTCTGAGTATACCCCTCGGGTTCGCGTAGGGCGTGCCGTCGGGCCTGCGGCCCTCCGGTTGATAGGCTGAGAGTGCAGTTGGTTTGCGTAGGACGTGCACTCGGACCTGCGGTCCTCCAGTTGATAGACAGGGAGTGTGAGTCTCTCGGATTTACGTAGTGCGTGCCATAGTGCCGTCGGGCCTATGGCCCTCCAGTTGATATTTACATTACATGGATTGACCCTTATGGCCCTAGGTTTGCGTCGGACTTTCCGTCAGACCTGCGGTCCTCCGGTTGGTCTGAGAGAATGAGTTTATATTTTATAGTCACGAAATTTGACTTGTATAATGTGTACAATATACAAATTTTAACTTGATTTTCTCAATAAACCAAATTGATTGGTATATTCCTTATTGTCAGGTACTTATTGTATGAAAAACACGTCCATTTGAGACACTTCGGGCATTCAAGCTTACATTAACCACGCCCAGCCTTTGGTTTTCATTTGTCGATCGAGATATTTAATAACATTTTTTTAGTGTCGGATTTCTAAAAATATCTATTCAGCAGGGATTCGCCACATAAAAAAATGTCCATTACGTTTACATATTTGTCGTGATTCGTGATGAAAGCACGAGAGTAATAAGCGCTACTTAGCATGCATAATTTGTATTACATATTATAAACAACATCTTTAATCTAGAATAAGTAGGTATAGTATCGAAAATTATCTTAACAATTGCACTAAAAACTTGAAAATAAAATAAGTAAAAAAAGTTTTAAGTTAAACGGTTTTTATTGCACCAAAAACTAGAAAATAAAAATTTATTGTATCTATCCGTAGATGCTACTTTCTGTAGATTACTCACGTGAAACTATTATCACTGTAGTCTTCCCAAGTCGGATGCTGAAAGCTATGTTTAGCCTCTATGTCAGTGGATTAAGTGTTACCTAATCGGAAACTTTTACCAAACTAAAATAAAAACGTGGGGCGTTATTATAAAGAAACGTACAAGTTCAAAATATGTAATTGTAGCTTTAATTTTGCAATTAATCATCCATCTGTTCCATCACTTCTACAGAGTTAAATAGCTTTTATCAAGGCCAGAACAAAACTTATTACACTATTCCTGTCTTGATTTCTATGTGTGTTCTGAAATAACTATAGTGACTTAATCACAATTGCGTACACCCCACGTTTTTATTTTAGTTTGGTAAAAGTTTCCGATTAGGTAACGCTTAATCCACTGACATAGAGGCTAAACGTAGCTTTCAGCATCCGACTTGGGAAGACTACAGTGATAATAGTTTCACGTGAGTAATCTACAGAAAGTAGCATCTACGGATAGATACAATAAATTTTTATTTTCTAGTTTTTGGTGCAATAAAAACCGTTTAACTTAAAACTTTTTTTACTTATTTTATATAAAGTTACAATTTACAATTTCGCTGTTTGCCTCTCTAACGCACGCACATGTTGGCTAGAAAGAGAGGCAAACAGCGAAATTGTAAATTGTAACTTTATAAAACGCGACCCTGCTAACTAGTTGTAAACTATGAATTGTAAATTATTCTGTAATTAATGTAAATATATTTGTAAATACGAATACAACACGCCTTCTGATTTGTGGGTGCTATATAGGTACTCTAGCCCCACAACTGGTGACCCCGACGTGATGGGGCTACGTTGTGGGGCTAGAGTATACAGCGTGGGTATTTGATACGGGCGAATAATTAATCCAGCTATAATATCTGATCCTACGAGTCGTATAAGATAACCATTTCGTTAAATTTTGTTGTTGATTAGGTGTAATGATTTTTCTAAAGTGCAACCCAGCAGCAATGTATGCCGGCCAACTGACATGAGACTCGTATGACGTTTAGATACTTATGTCTACTTTAAGTAATGTGGCTACCAGTGGATGCAATACATTGCGGGCTAATTATTTTGTATGAAAAAAAAAATACCTTAATTTCTAAAATAAATTTATGTAAATAGGTTCCCTAGGTCCGATAGTAATCGCCACTAAAATATTCGCCCGTATCAAATACACACGCTGTATAGCACCCACAAGCTTTTATAAGTCTATGCTATGATTTCATTACATAGGGTTGTAGAACGGGGAACCTTTTTGTTGGAGAAATTAGTACACGAACTCTAACTTAATACACACTTTTTAGTACAGATGGTGCCTTTTTTAGGCTCCAGTGCGAGAAGTGTGTCATTTTACGTCAGGTTCAAAACTTCGGAGAGCCATCTGCACTAAAAACGTCGTACGAGACACGTGCAAAAACGAAATACGTCCCTGTCGGTCGTGTTTTAAAACATCGCCACAAGTTTCGAATTTCATGTTTTTTGCACTTGTGTCGTAATGTACTATTAAGTAACTTTATGTAAGTCAATCGAAAAGACGATACGTAAAATACAAAAGCTGTCACTCACATGCCACGTTAACAAAATGTCATAACTGAAATTGGATTTTACGCACGTAGGTCTATATTGCTCTGTGGACCTAGACTTATATATCGGTCTTTGGCGTTGAACCTGCGGTGCCAATATGTATATCAATCGTTGACGTCAAAAAGGTTTAATGGCTTCGACGTATAGTTAGAGGAATAGAGGAACCCCATAAAGGTCAAAGAAGTTCCTATGAATCTAAATATTAAAAGCAATTTACTTTAATCTTATTTCTAAACAGTCTAAAAGTGAAATGTTTTAAACATAAACATTTTGTTAGGGTCCTCATTGAAATTCACCAAATCAGACTAAAACAACACTAACTTTTAAAGGAACTGCCCCACCCTTGAAATCTTTACAAAGATAAATAAAGTTCAAGTTAAAAGTACCTACTGAGTTCTTTAAAGTAGAATATAAAGTTGATTTTAGAACGCAGTTTAAGTTAAAGTTTTCAGAAATCGGTTATGCCTCAGAGATTGTTGGTTATCTTAAATTTTGAGAGATTTACTTTAGAATTTTTGTATGCATGAGCAAGTTTGGTTTGCATTTATTTAGTGGGCGCGAAAATGAAATTGATATTGGTATTGGAAAACAGCAAATATCTGCTACATAACCTCAATGTGAAAACTGTTACTACACTTAGCAACTTTCGCTTATCATGAACATAACAGTATCTTGTCGTAATTTGAATTCTAACAATGAAGCACTGTAAGCCATAAGTCACGTGAAGTGACTATAATAATCTTTGACTTTTCGTGCGAATCTATGACATTCTCTTACATTTTTTGACTTATCTTATACGATTGCCGCTTAGTGTTAAAATCCGTCGCACGCACCCGCACTAGTTAGCGGCGTTCATACAATTTCTTAATAGACAAGCGTTCGTTCTGGGTGATCCACATCAGCTTTTGTCAGCCTTAGCCTAGTTGGTATTAACCCTGCCTACGAAGCTGGAGGTTCCGGATTCGAATCCCGGCGAGGGCATTATTTGTGTATTTATTTATCACAAATATTTGTTCCTTGGTCATGGCTGTGTATGTATTTAAGTATCTATCTATTATGTATATCGTCGCCTAGTACCCACATCACAAGCCTTAATTGAGCTTATAGTGGGACTGGGTCGATTTGTGTAAGATGTCCCATGATTTTTTTTTTTAGCTAGCGGGCGCCCTTAACCATTTTAGCGCAACTGCACGGGAATCGCCAACCCGCTTGCCCAGCGTGACGATTTTTTTTATATGGGCACAACAAAGTGGCTCCACTCCACCTGATCGTCAGTGAAACGTAGAGCCCAAATCGCGGCGGCAACGAACAGGAGACCAGCTACTTATAAGTATGCGAAAACACATGTGCCGGTAAAATTATGGGCATTTAGCTCCTAATGCGTCGATACGCATGGGCTAAGGAGAGTTGAGAATTGCACCCAGTGATTTATCGGCCGATGAAATATCGGCAATACGTTAAATTTATTGCCTCCTGTGTCTAATATATTTTACGTTTCCGCAAACATAGAATAAATCAGTCAAAGATATTACTGCAATTAGTTTAGGATACAAGATATTAGTTAGGATACAAAGGATACAATCGAGTAAACAGCAAAAATCGAGCAAAATAAAATATTTGTTCCTTCGTCATGGCATGTATTCAAGTATTATATCGTTCTATTACTGCAAATACCAGCTATCTGCACAAATTTGGCAGAATCAATTAAATTAACATGATAATTAAATTAATTATCAAATAAAATAATACGTGCTGCAAAAATCGAGCAAAATAAAATATTTGTTCCTTCGTCATGGCATGTATTCAAGTATTATATCGTTCTATTACTGCAAATACCAGCTATCTGCACAAATTTGGCACAATCAATTTAATTAACATGATAATTAAATTAATTATCAAATAACATAATACGTGCTCATAGCTGGGTCATTGTCAGATTTAGGTTATCGTCTTTTCGGTGGACATACCTACAGTTAAGGAATTCCTGTGCTAATTTTGGGATAAAACAATTGACGGTACAACTAGGTTCCCCGGTCTATAGCCCTAGCCCTATGCAATCAAATCGTAGGTAAAATAGATTTATAAAAGCTGTTAACATTTGACCAGTTGACCACCGAGTGGACAACTTTTGTTTTTCGGACTGACAATGGCCCAGCTGGTATTTGCAGTAATAGGACGATATATGTATCTATCTATTATACACGGTGCCCATGAGGAAGGGGAAAAAAATCAACAGCGGATTTCTGACCAAATTTGAAGTTAGAAATGTCATATGAAGTTTTCTGTATTGAGTCTATTTTAAGAGAAAATTATATTTTTTCCTAAAACCGTTTTAGCCCGTTACGCTATGATAAACGCATTTTAGGAAACGATTTTGTTACCATGTTGTCTTAGTCCTGTCACACTTAATTGACAGACATCAAATCTTTAATTACTTAGCAAATAAAAAAAACTTTTAAAGTGCATTTTTCGCGATAGTTTCATTAATAAAATCCTTTTTTAGTGTATTGAGGCATTCAAAACATCAAAAAAAAACTAACAAAAAACAATTTTTTTTTGCAGATTTGACCAAAACTCACTTAAAATTTTTTGCTTCTTTTAGTCTCAGGAATATGCTGTTAAAATTTTTCCCTTTCCTCACGGGCACCTTGTATATTATCGTCGCCTGGTACCCACATCACAAACCTTAATTGAGCTTACCGTGGGACTAGGTCGATTTGTGTAAGATGTCTCAAGATATTTATTTATTTTATTATTTATGTCAGCTCTGATGGCGTCTGTACAAAGATACACGAAATAAAATAAAATGTAGTAACAAAACCAGAAGCTCGCAAGGTACAGCTAAACTGTTTAGCGTAATAAAGATGTAACTGAAATAAAGAAGACAGGCGAGGAGCAGATAAGTCCTTATTAATGTGGGGCGCGCCAACTGTGGCCACTTGGACCATAACTCTCCGAATGGTCCAAGTTACAAGAGAAAAGTTTCCTAAGTATTATCAAGGATCGAGGATAAGGGATTCAATAAATTATAATTATTTTAGGTTAATATTATGATCCTTTATTTATTTCTCTCTTTTATAAAAATGTCTATAATAATCTTTTTTTTTATGTAATAAATTCTTTAATGCATGTTATTTTAATAAGATGTATTATTATACTGTTTTGAAAATAAGTCCACCTGAGTTTCTTACTGGTTCTTCTTAGGAACGGTGTAGGGTTGGAACCTGTAGTAGGTTTTTTTTCTCTCTCTCTTGATATGTCAGACGATTCTAAAATGCTTATTAATAAGCTTACTTGAATAAAAAATAGTTTGACTTTGACAAGTGTTAACGCCCAAGATGGTAATAATTTTGATATCATTTACGTCACATGCTTACTGCTTCTCACATCACACATCACCCATAAGAAAAATAAAAGATACATTAAATATGGAATACAACTATGAAAGCGGATAAACTCGTGTAGATTTTCGCGGTTCGTGGGTGTCGCCCGCAGACCAGGAATCCTATAAAGTGTTCGAAACGTCGGGATGAAGTAAAAATTAGTTAATAAACGCGAGTTTATCCGTTTTCATAGTTTAATTTCATGTGTAATCCGCGTGGTAACCGAAGTAAATATTATAGGTCCATTATATATTTAATATTTATGTACAAAGTCGATTCTGAAGAAATCGTAATTGATGTGAACGCAATATTTGTTTTCAAACCACCTTTTCCAATACGTGTCTTTTCTTCCCTGCGTGTGACACATGCCGTCTTTCACACCACCTATGAGAAAAATAATAATAGACATATTTCATATTTTTGCGCAATGGATTCGTAACTAAAATTGTTATTTTTTAAGCTGGCAACAGAAAGTCCTTGAACAAAGTGCCACTTTGATCCACTTTCTAGCAGGGAAGAAAAAGTAGTTTTTGAATAGGTGGTGTAAATAGTACAATTGTGCATCAAGGGAGGTAAGTAGGGAATTACTAACGAGAGTGTTAGAAGACCGACGCCGTAGGCTGATGACTCGAGTTAGTATTCTGCTTACCAACCGTAACCTTCTCGAGCAACTTCGCTTCCGAGTCCCTGCGCGCAACAACGCGCGCTCACTGCGATCCCTCGCCTCGTTCGCCGTCCCGCTCTCCTCTAGCCACGCCGGGGTGCGCGCTCCTTTGCACCGTATTTGTGACGCGTATAATAAGTTTTGGGTTTCAGTCGACGTCTTTAATATCAGTAAGTACCAATTCAAAACAAAAATAATAAAATTAGCTATGGATAAATACTTTTGTATGTTTTCATAAATCTTATTTTGTAACAAATAAATGGGTAAGGCCGCGGATTTTGACGAATGTGACACAGACATAATATAAAAAAATATACGTTACGTTACCATAAAACGCAACGAAAGTTACTATAAAGCTCAGCTCATACTGGTATGAACTCTGATTAAATAAAGGTCGCAAAAAAAAAAACATATTTTTATCACTAAATAGTTGTTTAAATCAGATATAATAATCAACCCATATAATGTAACTTCTCATACTTAGTAATTACTTAAATTAACAGTATTTATAAATGTTTTAATGCCATAATGTTTGGAACTAAATAAACTAAATAAATCACCATAAATGCTTAAATGGAAATTGAAATGTTATTAATTAACACTATTAAACGCGTTAATAAATTATACTGTATTTCATTAGCCCTAGGGGGTAAAATTACCCACTGGAAAAAGCTAATTACTTAAAAAAACGCAAATCAAAATACCTAAATAACAAAATAATTTGATTTGTTTCGCAAACACTTGTTACAGTATGCTGTCATTCAAAATCAAATAAAACTCATTGAAATCAGTAAATTTCTGTGTGCACTTCCCTTTACCACATATTTTCGTTACGTAACATAAAAAATACGTAACGTTTTGTAAAAATGTAACGTATTCGTAACATAAGTGTAACGTATATTTGAAAAAAGGTTGATTATTATATATACTCATAAATATAAATATATATATACACAAATACATAAATATAACTAAATAAAAATAATATGCAATAAAATAGACAACGTATGAACAGGAAGGACAAAGGAGCTTAAGGAAGTGACAGAAAGTGTTGCTTGAGATGAGCTTTAAAAATTGAAATGGACTTAGCACACCTCAGTTCAACTGGCAAAGCATTCCACATTCGAATTGCTTGAAAAGTAAAAGAGTCGTTGTAGAATTTAGAAGAAGAGTATGTTTGGGCAAGGAGAGGAGAGAGTTTATTAATGTGCATAACATATATTTTTTTTAGAATTTTTTATCGCGTAGTTCAAAAAATAGAGGGGGGGGACACATTTTTCAGACTTTGAGAGCTGATATCTCGAAAACGATTTGCTTAAATAAAAATAAGATTTATAAACCTTCATATCATTTTCAAAGACCTTTCTATTAATACCCCACACACTTATATACAACTAAAAAAAATTTTCTATCCCTCAGTTACATGTATGGAGGGCCCCCACCCCAATAGTTTTTTTTACAATTTAGTATCATAATCCTATAGCGGTTTATACAACACATATTCTCACCAAATTTCGTTACTGTAGCATTAATAGTTTCCGAGTAAATCGGCTGTGACAGACGGACAGACGGACAGACGGACATGACGAATCTATAAGGGTTCCGTTTTTGCCATTTTGGCTACGGAACCCTAAAAAAACACATAGCGCCTTTTGTAGGAACAGCGACGGTTTACTATTTCGCATGCGGCCCCTTAACGAAGCCTTAGGCAACATTCAGGAATTTCGAATCACCTTATAATGTGATCGCACTCAATTTCTTGCTCGATGACAAAGACACTGAGATTAAGCTGTTTCGCCGTAAATAGGTCATCGATTCTCTTCTAATTTAAACTATCGTGAATTATATCAATATTAAGAAGGCAATATAAAGTGTATACTTGTTAATCTCAAGTTCTTGTAGAAAACAAAAACCTCTAAGACGTACTTTTATGTTATTCCTAAGGTTCTCTCACCTTACCATTTCATCTATTATGTATGAAATGGAAAAGTGTTTTCAAAAAAAGGCGATATAGGTACTAGTAGCCTATTTCACCATGGTCTAATTAATATAATAATTAATCATGAAACTTCTATTAATGCCCCAAGTAATCTGTCCAACTTAACGCAAAAAATAAACATGAACACCCTGTACCTACACTATAAATTAAAATACATCATTTACCTGTACCACTCGGCCATTTTAAAGTGACCGACCGGTATTGTCATCTCATCTGCCTCGAAAGGAAAGTTGAGTACGTGGGTTCGATCCCCGCCTCGGATGTAGGTGACCTTGGTCTTTTTTCTTATAGGACATCTAATATATTTTAATAAAATTCGCTTTAAGGATTACATCCCGCTGCATACGAATACGAACGATAAGACAAAATCAAATAACTCAATGACTTCAAAGAACCCTTGTTGAATCGAAAGATCTGATGCATAAAAATAATTAAATAAATGTAATAAAATAAACCCTATTTTTTGTGAAACAATTTAAATTGCTTATACTTAACGCGTAGGTATAGTACATTTCTCTTATCAAAGTCTGAAGTGGCAGTGGGCGGGGCACATTGCGCGTAGAACCGATGGCCGTTGGGACAGGAAGGTTCTTGAGTGGCGGCCACGTACCGGAAGGCGTAGCGTGGGTAGGCCCCCCACAAGGTGGACCGATGACCTGGTGAAGGTCGCAGGAGTCCGCTGGATGCGGGTGGCGCAAGACCGGTCATTGTGGCAATCTTTGAGGGAGGCCTATGTTCAGCAGTGGACGTCTTTCGGCTGATATGATGATGATGATGATGATAGTACATTTCAAATACGAAGGCCCGATGCCACTCGAAACATTTGTCATTTAATTGGTCCACTATAATTTGGCACGTGTCATACACCGATGTATGCATAAAATATCACGCCACAAAAGGATATTGCCAGGTATCTTTCGTTACCACTGATCCTATTTGTTGACGCCTAATGACTTTGTCAAGTGGAATCGGGCCTTCGTATTTGAAATGGACTTTACAGTTTTCATACCATCGGCTGACAAGCAAAACTCACTATAAAAACTGTCACTACTCTTAGCAACCTCTTATGTCAGTATTGTATCAGAACTGAGATAAGAGCTTTATTTCAAGTAGGTATTTGTTACTTAGTGAGTTTTGCTTGTCAACTGACGATACTTTCTATGCATCCCGCTCGTACCTACTGGTGTATTAGTGCGAGCAAGCAGGATAGAAAGTAAATACGCGTTAATAATGCGGTGACAGCTCATGGTACGGCTACTGAGCCGAAAATAAGCAAGAAAGATTGTTGTATTCAGTGGAATATGCGGTGGAAAACGACTATTTTTGCGGGTAGTTATAAATTTTATTAGGGTTATCATTTCTGTACTCCTTTTTAAACGTAATAAAGGAGGAAAAAGATAAAAGATAGTACGCGTTGAAGAGAAATAAGTTAACGCGACGTATAAGTCATAGGTGAAGAGCGGTTAATATAAATAAACTCTTTATACACCTATTCAATAAATTAATTAATGAAAAAAATTAAAAACACGACTGCAGCTTAAAAACGTTCTTAAAAGTAAAAAATAATTCCTTTTTCAGGTTTATTCTTGTGAGCGTATCTGCATATAAGCGCTTTTCTATTACTTACGATATTTTGTTTCGATTGCAGTCGGGGAACCTTTCATTACGGAAAATATAAACATTATGAAGGTTCCCCGACTGCAATCGAAACAAAATATCGTAAGTAATAGAAAAGCGCTTATATGCAGATACGCTCACAAGAATAAACCTGAAAAAGGAATTATTTTTTACTTTTAAGAACGTTTTTAAGCTGCAGTCGTGTTTTTAATTTTTTTCATTAATTAATTTATTTGCAACCTTTTAGTGTATTTGAAGATTCTATAAATTTCGATACAATTTGGAAGGCTGACCCTGCGCTTCGTTCGCTCCGGAGGCCCGAAGAGTTCCCATCCCAGGTATTTTGGGCGAAGCCGTAGGGCACACCGTGCGAGGGCCGGAACGTTTCCAAAACTAATGTAAATTTATGTTAAGCGAGTCCGAACTTCCGAAGAGGCTCGCCAACTTCAGGGTAGGAGGCCGAAAGCAGAGCTCGCCGAGGCCCGGACCATCACTTCGAAGGCCCAAGCGTGTCACTCGCAAGTATTTTAGCGCAAGGCTGAAAGCCGAGCAATGAGAAAATTGAGCTACCATGTTTCTTGAACTACCCCAGCATCTGAATAAGCCGACATCCACGTAGGATCGAAGGCCCGACGGGCGAGACAACACGGTACAACCGTCCCTCTTAGCCTTTTGACCGCCAGACGAAGGAATATGCTGAGCTCTAGACGCCAAGCGTACGTGATTATTTAAACGAAATTCAACTTTACGGCATCCCGCGTAAGTTTCTACTGCATTGGTATAGTTGTCGGCCAGTGGCGGTCAAAGGGTCAACTGTCTTTAAGCCCGACATTTCGCTTCAAACTCTAATGAAGACCGAAAGCTGAGCTCCGCGTAAAGTCAACGGCCAAAAGCGGTCCTCAGAGAGGCGCCAGCTCACGAGGCCGAAAGCCGAGCCACCAGAGCCCAGTACATAGCCCATCGAAGTACATAGGTCAGACTGAAAGTTTTGAGTTTCACCCACTTAAAGATCACTCAGTGTATAGACACAATTATTTTCTGAAAATATTACTCTTTATTATTTTTTGGGGTATAACTTGTACGGTTAACACCTGTACTTTAGGATTTCGGGCCATTTGAAAATTCTGTGTCGGGCGATTTCAAATTTTTCACGGATTTTTTTATTCTGTAACGTAAAGTCAACGATGAAAAAGAAATGGGATTAGATTCTTATTTGGTATTAAAGCCCAGTTCTTATAGGATTGCTTGTAGTACCTAGTTTTCACAAATTTTATTGCTTTCGATTTTTTCTTGTGGATGATTAAAGAGATCAATGTCTAATAACAGCCATCCCCTAATTTCAAATTGCAGTAGTGGACTTTTACTAAGAGTGCCCTAGCATGACACTTGTGTAAGAAATTTAAAGAAAGGCCAAAGACGGAGCTGCGAGAAAAATAAGCTACCAAGCTTTTTCAACTACCCCAGCATCTAAATAAGCTCAGCTCCGCTTTGTCCCAAATACTTGGAGCGTCACTATCGGGTTGCGCTCGGCGCGAGGCCCGAGGACTGGAAGCCCGACGGGCGAGTCCACGCGGTACAACCGTCCTTCTTAACTATCTTAACAATCGAGCCCAGCGCTATCAGGGCACGTGATGGAATAGTGTAGCATAAAAACGAATCGGAGAGCTGCAGGCCCGACGATCGTTTCCACAATTTGCGAAAGTTGTAGACCGCACTCCGCGTAGGACTGGTAGCACGAAGTGTCCTCCAGAGGGGCGCCGGCTTACGAGGCCGAAGACCACGCTATCAGAGCCCAGCGCTCCTTCGCTATACAATGTAAAAATGTAGCTTTAAAACGGATCTCAGGGCCGCAGATTCTTTTCGAGAAAATGCGAAGGCTGAACGTCTGCGTATTACTATTACCGAAGGGCCGTAGGCAAAAAAGGGCCTAAATGCAATTTATTTTTTAATATATTTCAAGTTTTAATTTTGATGCGCTTGTATGGTACGTATAGCAATTTTGTTTATCCACAATTGCTGTTGTTATTGTGTTGTTAGGTACATTCGCCTGATATTCAAATCATATCTAGAAATCCTCGATATTAGTGAGGTACGTACAGGCATTAGCACATGATTAGTGCGACAGTATGTCGCTACAAAATAGACTATCCATCTCTCTTATAGTTAGTAAAAGATGGAAAATCTATCTCGCGGTGACAAACTGACGTACCTACCAATCATGTATTAAGCATACATATGTGGTTAAATGTCTCGTATCTCGCAAACTATTTACATAGGTACATGTTACGTATTACCATTTTTATTCAATATTGTGTTATAGCTATTTTCCGCAACTTGAAATCTAACGTGCCTGTTTTGCGTGGTCCCAACCCTGGCCTAATACTTGTTGAGAACTCACAAACAGGATGATGTTTTCCTTCACCGTAAAGCACTAAGTTTTTTCGAAAAACTCATCGGCACAAGCTGGGGATTGAACCCACGACCGCTGCGTAGCAGCCGTGCGTTGTACCACTCGACCACTAACACTTATATAATGTATCTATTTCATACACACTAAGGCCCGTGTCAGCGGTGACAGTTCTGTCACGGCTTAGATATCAAAGAAAAATTTCAATACCGCGATGTAGAACATTTCGAGTTTTCTCTTCACACACATACTGAAACATATAACTTGTATATGTATTTATAATCTGCATGTAAAATGCTTTAATTTGATACCCAAATCATAGCGTTTGGAACACATACTATTCTTTGTGATTTGATTGCATTTTAATGAATCTCACTCTTCTTGAATAAATTAAACACATATAAGTTATGTACATATTCGTGATCGTTGTTTGAAGCTCTTCATTTTGATACCAAACTCGTTAGGATTCTTTCATATTTAATTTTTTTGGTTAGATAATATTGAATTTCTAGGCCGCCATATTAATTTTAACGTGACGTCACATATCCTATGTTACCCGCAACGTCACGAGGATTCTAATGATACCTTACACTATTAAAAACGGTTAAGTGGTCGTGGAGATCTGCGCGTTTAAAGAAAATATGAAACATACATAGGGGCTGAACACATATACTCTCCTTTTGGCAGTCGTGTAAAAAAGGTTGATTATCTTGGTAAATAATTGCAATCTGAACATAATAATACATGCTACTGACGTTTGAAACTAAACCCTGGTGCTTAGCCAAGTTGCCAATCGCTAGCGCTACATCGTTAATCGCAGCTAATTGTCTTTGTCGCACTAATATGAAAGAGTGACAGAGAGGGAAAACTACGTTACGCTACTAAGCG
This sequence comes from Thaumatotibia leucotreta, assembly GCA_025490895.1. Classification (NCBI taxonomy): domain Eukaryota; kingdom Metazoa; phylum Arthropoda; class Insecta; order Lepidoptera; family Tortricidae; genus Thaumatotibia; species Thaumatotibia leucotreta. The sequence goes on along the minus strand of JALPQI010030800.1, from coordinate 73,338 downwards.
CTAGCGATTGGCAACTTGGCTAAGCACCCCTTTCGTATGAAAAAACAGCCGTTTAATAATAATCACTACTTTCCGTAAAAATCACACTACCACTTTAGACGTTTTTTGCCAAAACTTTCGCCGCGTGCACTGTGACAACCATTTGTTAACGAATTAATGGGAGTGAGTGTGCCTATGGGTGTTGCCCTACTAGAATAAGAGTTCCTAGTGTCGATAAACAAATTTCTACCAACATTGGCTTAAATATGACCTTAAAAAAGCGTTACGAAAGTATCGTAACGTAAGTTTGGAATTGGTGACCCAAAAAGTAAAGGGAAAGAAAACAGTAAAATTGTTCACATATCATAAGTCCTTAATGAACGAAGCAATCGTTTATCATTCTAATTTGGTTTAAAATCAAACATTTAATGCTGACAAGTCGAATAATATGAAAAAAAAGGTTTTAAGTACTCGTAGTCGAAAAAATTACTCGACTTATGTTACGTTTTTGGCAGAAATATTTATTTATTAATTTTAAATAAAGAGCTAAATTAGCTATTTCATTTAATTACATGTAACTGAGCATAGGGGAATATTTTAAAATTGATCGGAGTTCTCTAGATGTTGTCAGTTTTGTTTTATGAGCAAGACAAATTTTAAGCTCCGAATTCGTCAAAATCCGCGGCCTTACCCAAATACTATAATTTTGCGCTGTTGTAAATTAGGTATTGTCTTATAAATTTTGCTTTTAGCTATTGGTTTGTCATTAATATTTATAAATAAGTAGTTTGTACTTTATCCACATGTTAAGTGTAGTAATATTCCTGTTGATATATGTCTTAGTGAGAGCTGTTAAGGGAATAAGTGAATGTCTATACAGGTTACTAGAAACCTTACATCCTGCTCACTTGTTGCTGTTTGCTTTCCAAATAAATAAAATAAAATAATGTATACAATGTTTTTCATCACACTTGCCGATAAGAAAATAAGTTTTATGACAAAATATTATTAAATGACGTACTGACATTTCTATTACTCTTATTAGGGAATTTCACTTTTCTATTATTCCCGCTATGCATGCAAGCAATGGTGCGCTTAGACAGCAAATGTGAAGAAAAAGTCGTTTTTTACACGACTGCCAAAAGGAGAGTATATGTGTTCAGCCCCTATGTATGTTTCATATTTTCTTTAAACGCGCAGATCTCCACGACCACTTAACCGTTTTTAATAGTGTAAGGTATCATTAGAATCCTCGTGACGTTGCGGGTAACATAGGATATGTGACGTCACGTTAAAATTAATATGGCGGCCTAGAAATTCAATATTATCTAACCAAAAAAATTAAATATGAAAGAAACCTATCGAGTTTGGTATCAAAATGAAGAGCTTCAAACAACGATCACGAATATGTACATAACTTATATGTGTTTAATTTATTCAAGAAGAGTGAGATTCATTAAAATGCAATCAAATCACAAAGAATAGTATGTGTTCCAAACGCTATGATTTGGGTATCAAATTAAAGCATTTTACATGCAGATTATAAATACATATACAAGTTATATGTTTCAGTATGTGTGTGAAGAGAAAACTCGAAATGTTCTACATCGCGGTATTGAAATTTTTCTTTGATATCTAAGCCGTGACAGAACTGTCACCGCTGACACGGGCCTTAGTGTGTATGAAATAGATACATTATATAAGTGTTAGTGGTCGAGTGGTACAACGCACGGCTGCTACGCAGCGGTCGTGGGTTCAATCCCCAGCTTGTGCCGATGAGTTTTTCGAAAAAACTTAGTGCTTTACGGTGAAGGAAAACATCATCCTGTTTGTGAGTTCTCAACAAGTATTAGGCCAGGGTTGGGACCACGCAAAACAGGCACGTTAGATTTCAAGTTGCGGAAAATAGCTATAACACAATATTGAATAAAAATGGTAATACGTAACATGTACCTATGTAAATAGTTTGCGAGATACGAGACATTTAACCACATATGTATGCTTAATACATGATTGGTAGGTACGTCAGTTTGTCACCGCGAGATAGATTTTCCATCTTTTACTAACTATAAGAGAGATGGATAGTCTATTTTGTAGCGACATACTGTCGCACTAATCATGTGCTAATGCCTGTACGTACCTCACTAATATCGAGGATTTCTAGATATGATTTGAATATCAGGCGAATGTACCTAACAACACAATAACAACAGCAATTGTGGATAAACAAAATTGCTATACGTACCATACAAGCGCATCAAAATTAAAACTTGAAATATATTAAAAAATAAATTGCATTTAGGCCCTTTTTTGCCTACGGCCCTTCGGTAATAGTAATACGCAGACGTTCAGCCTTCGCATTTTCTCGAAAAGAATCTGCGGCCCTGAGATCCGTTTTAAAGCTACATTTTTACATTGTATAGCGAAGGAGCGCTGGGCTCTGATAGCGTGGTCTTCGGCCTCGTAAGCCGGCGCCCCTCTGGAGGACACTTCGTGCTACCAGTCCTACGCGGAGTGCGGTCTACAACTTTCGCAAATTGTGGAAACGATCGTCGGGCCTGCAGCTCTCCGATTCGTTTTTATGCTACACTATTCCATCACGTGCCCTGATAGCGCTGGGCTCGATTGTTAAGATAGTTAAGAAGGACGGTTGTACCGCGTGGACTCGCCCGTCGGGCTTCCAGTCCTCGGGCCTCGCGCCGAGCGCAACCCGATAGTGACGCTCCAAGTATTTGGGACAAAGCGGAGCTGAGCTTATTTAGATGCTGGGGTAGTTGAAAAAGCTTGGTAGCTTATTTTTCTCGCAGCTCCGTCTTTGGCCTTTCTTTAAATTTCTTACACAAGTGTCATGCTAGGGCACTCTTAGTAAAAGTCCACTACTGCAATTTGAAATTAGGGGATGGCTGTTATTAGACATTGATCTCTTTAATCATCCACAAGAAAAAATCGAAAGCAATAAAATTTCCTTTCGAGGCAGATGAGATGACAATACCGGTCGGTCACTTTAAAATGGCCGAGTGGTACAGGTAAATGATGTATTTTAATTTATAGTGTAGGTACAGGGTGTTCATGTTTATTTTTTGCGTTAAGTTGGACAGATTACTTGGGGCATTAATAGAAGTTTCATGATTAATTATTATATTAATTAGACCATGGTGAAATAGGCTACTAGTACCTATATCGCCTTTTTTTGAAAACACTTTTCCATTTCATACATAATAGATGAAATGGTAAGGTGAGAGAACCTTAGGAATAACATAAAAGTACGTCTTAGAGGTTTTTGTTTTCTACAAGAACTTGAGATTAACAAGTATACACTTTATATTGCCTTCTTAATATTGATATAATTCACGATAGTTTAAATTAGAAGAGAATCGATGACCTATTTACGGCGAAACAGCTTAATCTCAGTGTCTTTGTCATCGAGCAAGAAATTGAGTGCGATCACATTATAAGGTGATTCGAAATTCCTGAATGTTGCCTAAGGCTTCGTTAAGGGGCCGCATGCGAAATAGTAAACCGTCGCTGTTCCTACAAAAGGCGCTATGTGTTTTTTTAGGGTTCCGTAGCCAAAATGGCAAAAACGGAACCCTTATAGATTCGTCATGTCCGTCTGTCCGTCTGTCCGTCTGTCACAGCCGATTTACTCGGAAACTATTAATGCTACAGTAACGAAATTTGGTGAGAATATGTGTTGTATAAACCGCTATAGGATTATGATACTAAATTGTAAAAAAAACTATTGGGGTGGGGGCCCTCCATACATGTAACTGAGGGATAGAAAATTTTTTTTAGTTGTATATAAGTGTGTGGGGTATTAATAGAAAGGTCTTTGAAAATGATATGAAGGTTTATAAATCTTATTTTTATTTAAGCAAATCGTTTTCGAGATATCAGCTCTCAAAGTCTGAAAAATGTGTCCCCCCCCTCTATTTTTTGAACTACGCGATAAAAAATTCTAAAAAAAATATATGTTATGCACATTAATAAACTCTCTCCTCTCCTTGCCCAAACATACTCTTCTTCTAAATTCTACAACGACTCTTTTACTTTTCAAGCAATTCGAATGTGGAATGCTTTGCCAGTTGAACTGAGGTGTGCTAAGTCCATTTCAATTTTTAAAGCTCATCTCAAGCAACACTTTCTGTCACTTCCTTAAGCTCCTTTGTCCTTCCTGTTCATACGTTGTCTATTTTATTGCATATTATTTTTATTTAGTTATATTTATGTATTTGTGTATATATATATTTATATTTATGAGTATATATACTTATATATGTATATATTGGTGCTGATGTGAACTTATTTTACTCTGGTTTATCTCATTGTACTTTTATTTTTCTTTTAATACTGTCTATATGTCAATTCTACTGCCATAAGGTTGTCTGGAAGAGATCGCTTTTTAGCGATAAGACCGCCTGTTGTTGCGTACTTCTTGTAAGCTTCCTTTTTCGTTTATTTATTGTTAATTTTAGCACAATAAAGAATATTATTATTATGTCCTTTATTTACTCTTACTCTTAGGTTAGGTGATTTATAATATGGTTATAAAAATAAAATACAATAAAACATACAAAAACAATACAAAACAAGTAAACACATTATAAAAAACCTAACCTAGGGTGCCGCCGGCAACGGGGCGGGCCCAAGCTGCCGGTGGTTAGGGCTACAGGGAGAGGAACCGCCGGACTATGCGCGCCGTGTCCAGGATTACCGCCCTCTGTATCTGACCCTTGATCCAACCACCTAGCGAGAGCCTCTTGAGGTATTGATCGAGACTCTTCGCTATGAGACCATTCGCAGAAACAACTATCGGTACAATGATCGCCGAATCAACCTCCCACATGTCGGTGACCTCGTGAGCCAAGTCAAGGTACTTACTGGCTTTGTCCTTCTCGGCCTTCACGAGGTTCTCGTCATGGGGGATCGTGATGTCGATGAGCATTGCCCGGCGTTGCGATCGATCTATCAGCACGATATCAGGCTTATTGGCTACAATAGTCCTGTCCGTGATGATAGATCGATCCCAATAGAGCGTGGCACGACCATTTTCGAGAACTGCCGCAGGTGTGTACTTATAGTAAGGCACTTCGAAGCCCACAAGGCCGTACTGAAGAGCAAGCTGCTGGTGTATAATCCTGGCTACGAGGTTGTGTCTGTTCAAGTACTCGGTGTTAACAATCTGAGAACAACCGGAAATAATATGCCTGAGTGACTCACCGGGACGGCGGCATGCCCGACAAATGTCGACCGTACCGTCCTTCAGGATATATTTCCGGTAGTTATTCGTCATGATAACCTCGTCAGCAATTGCACAGGCAAAACCCTCGGTTTCTCCGAAGAGGTCCCCGAATCGTAGCCAGTTCACCGACGCGAGCAAATCTACGTCAGGTCCCGTGAGGGCCTTGTAGAACCGCCCGTGTAGCTCCTTGCTCTTCCATACCGCCTTGCGGTCCTCGGTGCTTAGTACCACAGGTCTGCGCCAGTTCTCTTTTGCCAAGGAGAGAGGCGTGAGGTTCCGATCTACTGCCACCACATCACGATGCATCCCGCACTCATTGTTAAGAAAATAGTTTCTAAGATTGTACACCTCGCGGTTGTGGAGGTCTTTGGCATTTAAGAAGCCGCGGCCTCCACATTTACGCGGGATGTACAATCTCATAACTGATGAGCGCGGGTGTAGCATTCGATGTGTGGTAAGCAGTGTACGGACCCTTCGATCCAGGGCGTCCAGCTCGGTCTGAGTCCACCTTAGTATGCCAAAGGAGTATGTGAGTATGGGTATTACCCAGGCGTTGAAGGCGCGCACTTTGTTGCCTCCTGACAAAAGACTGTTAAGTACTTTTGTGAGCCGGCTGAAAAAGCGCTCCTTCACCGCCTGTCTAATCCCCATATCTTCAATACCCAAAGACTGTGACATACCAAGGTATTTATAGGTTTCTGCTTCCGAGATAGATCTGAACGACATTGTCTCAGAAAGCTGTAAATTTGTTGAATTTACTACTTTCCCCCGCTGCACATGCATAACCGCACACTTATCGACACCAAATTCCATATTGATGGCACTACTGAAAACTTCTGTGGTTCGCAGTATTTCCAACAAGTCTTGGCTATTTGGCGCAAATAATTTGAGATCATCCATATACAGAAGGTGAGAAATGACTTCACCCTCTCTCCGAAGCCGGCAACCTAGTCCTGAATCCTTCAGCAAGGTGCTGAGGGGATTCAGAGCTAGGCAGAACCATAAGGGACTCAGACTGTCACCCTGGAATATTCCTCGCTCGATCCTTATAAAGTCCTGCGGGCCAGAGGGGCCATCCCCGCCTCCTGGTTGACGAAGGACTGTGGTCCACTGCCTCATACAAGCGCCGAGAAAGGATCTTAAAGTTGCATTAACTTTATACAGCTCCAAGACCCTTTCCAACCATGAGTGAGGCACCGAATCATAGGCATTCTTGTAGTCAATCCAAGCGGCGGAGAGGGCCCCTTTGTTACGCCGGACTTGCTGACAAATGGTCATGTCGATGAGGAGGAGCTCTTTAGTACCACGGGACCCAACCCTACATCCATTTTGAGCAGGAGCCAAAACATTGTTCGAAACAATGTGCGTGTTAATTTTTACTCTCAAAATGGATGTAAGGAGCTTGTACAGTGTGGGCAAGCACGTGATGGGTCGGTAGTTCTTCGCTTCCGTGGTACTACCGGACTTGTAGAGCAGGAAGGTTACGCCAGTTGTTAAGGAAGGTGGCAGGGAACCGAGCTCGAGGGCTTGTTGGAATTGCGTTGCCAATCGTGAGTGCGAACATCGAAACCATTTTAGCCAGAAGTTGTGCAATCCATCCGGCCCAGGACTTTTCCAGTTCTGAGTCGTGCGGATAGCACAACTTACGTCTTCGGGGCTGATGGTAACTGCCCCCATAGGTTCGATGGTCTCGCATTCACGTTCGACAACGGTCATCCATTCACCCTCGGTGTGTCCGACGGGCGCCGACCAGATACTACGCCAGAAATCACTCATGGCAGTAGCATCCGGCAACCGCGCGTCGGACACACGGTAGTCGGTTTCCTCCCACTTTCGGTAAACCTTCCTTTGGTCACTCTGGAAAAGGCGATTCTGCTGGAATCGGTCCACACGCTCTCTGTAGCGGCGAATACGGTTTGCCCATGCATAAACCTTCTGCTTCAGAAAGTCGATGCGCTCTGTGAGGTTGGCCATGTAGTCGCGGGGTGCAATACCCGTTCCCGCGAACGCCTGGTTCACAAAGCGCATTACTCGGGGGCGGTTGTTGCCCCCCCTGAAGCAGATCAGCTTTGCAATGAGAGTCCTAAACGAGTCGATACGTCGCTCGATCCGCACCTGCCACGCGGGGACACCCCCAGCGGTCCTAGGTGCACGGTCAGAGTCCGGAAACTTGACTCGAGCAACACGGCACGCTGCGATGGCCCCGCAGTACATGATCGAGTGCGTATCATCCAAATCGTTACTGGATCGTATATACGGCTCCAGCAAAGCGTTTAGGGCTCCCATCAACGCTAGATTACGCCTATTCATGGGCAAACGTGGTAATCGTGGCCTAGAGTCGGGTGTGAAGCGATGCTGCATAATCGCTTCTTCCAGAGTCCTCCTCAATTGCTCATTGTCTGAAGTACTCACACTCAAGTTCGTGACGTCATCCCCGTCGGCACTGGGATCAACCCACGGTGCCACCGGTGCCAGGTCGGGTGCCGGCACCGGATCCGGCGACATGGCGGGCGGGTCCCGCGCCGAGGCGGAGGCCGCACGAGCTGGGAGAGCCTCCAGGCGAAGCCGATCAAGTGTCGAGTCATCCAGCCGCTTTAATCGTTGGATGACTCGCACTTGATCCGATAATCGCTGCGCAGTCACATTGATAGTCGGTTCAAGGGCCTGAAACAAAGGAAGCATCCGGACACGATACGCGGATAGATTGGTTTCTCCCTCTGTAGCCCCATAGTAGGCGCGCATGACGTTCTCATTCATGGATTGAGACCATTGCATGCGTCGCACTACACCACCGGCAGCGGGAGCCGTGGGCGGGGCAGCATGTCCCGCGGGCCCCAAGCGTGCCGGCAGCGGTGGCCGTCCGCGCCGCGCAGGTGGTCGTGGCGGCGGCGGCGGCGGTCCGCGCTCGTCGCTCGACTCGCTGGTGTCGGGTGCAGTGGCGAATTCTTCACCCGACGACGATTCCGAAGAGGAGGAGGAGGACGATGCGGACGGAGGTGGTGGGCGTGCGGATAGTGTAGACGCTTGACGTGTTTTACTTCGCGTTTGCATGATTTTCTGTTGGCGATTATGTATGTTGGCGTGTAGGTCCGAGTATATGAGTATTCATCATCACTGGTATCATTTGTACTACTAAAATTGTACAAAGTAGAATCGAAACGGCCAATAAATACATTTTTTATAAAAAAGAACAGAAAAATTTATAAAAAACACGTCTGACGTTGACAGATTATTATTATTATTATAAACTCTATCAACGATTTTTGGTTTGATTAAATTATCTCCTACAGTTTTTGAGGTAGGTTGATTTAACTGTATTTTTTAATAATAAATTGATAATGGTACGGAACCCTTCGCGCGCGAGTCCGACTCTCACTTGGCCGGTTTTATTGCTACTTTACAGGAGACACAAAAAACTGTTTATTTTTAATCTTGTTCACTCAAAGTAGGCCAATATTTTATTTTGAAAAATATGTCCAGTTTCACATATTTTAATGTATTTTCTAAATATAAATCTCAGTTTTTTTAACGAGAATAAATAATATTATCAATAATATGTCACATAGCTGTTTTTGTTTCAGTCGTCCAAAGGTTCTATGTGTCTTATTTTAACTTGGTTAAAATAACTAGTTACAAAATTTTACACACCTTGATAATATTTGTCATATAGTTATTTTTATGAAAGATATGGTTCTTCAATAATACAAAAACAAAACATGTTTCAGTCATAATAGTCACAGGAAATCTTCGGCAAGTGTCGTAAGACTTTGTCTAAAGCATAGTCTACGAACGCGATGTATCACTATGTGCGGAAAAGCACATATCGGGCCATATTTGTTCTTATTTAATTTATAAAAAAATCCCGCTATGTGCCTAAAACCACATAACGGGTCCTATTGTAAAAAGTCACTCATAGTAATATAAAACAGTCATGTGATTTTTTGCACTTACTGTTTTTAGTAAGAGATTTAAATATATGGATATCACATAGCTAAAATTCATATATCCTGAACTATTAAAGATAGCCTCACCGCTGTTTTTGGAGCGTATAGATATTGAAATTAGGTTCAAAATGGCGTTAAAATCCAAAAATCTAAAAAAAAACACATAGCGACTTTTGTAGGCACAGCGACGAAACATTCAACACTTACACAAATTGATCTAGCAGGGTCGCGTTTTATAAAGTTACAATTTACAATTTCGCTTTTTCCCTCTCTTTCTAGCCAATATGTGCGTGCGTTAGAGAGGCAAACAGCGAAATTGTAAATTGTAACTTTATAAAACGCGACCCTGGGAACCGTTATTTTCTCCATACAAATATAACGATTTTTTTTCGTTCTTTTTCGTTCTTCGGTAGGTATGTAAATTCTAAGTTAATGGAGTAATTTAAAAATATGATATTGTAAATTACATATTATATTGAGCAGGACACAAAGAGTATAAATCATTTTAAAATATTGGGCTATATTTTGAGGTTTTTGTAAAATACCGGATCCGGTCCCTGACAACAAGTGTAAATTTGAAAAGAAAAATTTCACAAAAAGTATAACTTGCCAGTTTTATGTTATGTTACCAACCGTGACCTCACTAATGGCTCCAATGGAAGACCAGCGAATATGCTGAATTGGAGTCCATTTTGTTGCACTTACTTTATTTTTGTATTTTTGTTTATTTTGTGTTTTAATGTATATATTATGTTGTGTCATGAATAAATGTTTTTTCTTTCTTTATTTCTATAACCGGTCTGGCTCTAATGGGTCAAAAGCCACAGAGGAAACAGTCGATAGTGTGTAAATTACATGGTGACGTGACCCCTCTCGTCGCCTCTTAAATTACAAACACCACAAACACCTAAATGTGGCTACTAATTGCTTCTACCACATAGTTAATGATTTGCCTAATGTTCAGACAGCTTACGTATGTAAATGATGATAGTGTGTACGCAATTTGTTGGGAATAGCTATACAAGGCGTCCCAAAGTTATGGGACATGAAGGCGAAATACCTTAAATATCGTAGATAGGATATTTTGCTGAAAGAAGACTATATTTTATTTTTAAAATTAAATAATACTGCATTAAAAAAATCCAAAAAAAAAATTGACTTTCTAGGTATCGAACCTACTTTAATACGTAAATTTTTTTTTCATATTTTTATGATGTCATTCGAAAGAATAGAATAAAATTTACAATTTTTTTTTACAAACATTGTATCTAAAACTAAAAGAATAACCAGACAAAATTGTAGTTGGTTCGATTTCCGGGTGAAGCAAGTAATTTTTTGAAAAACGTTGAATGCACTATTACTACATTTTAAAAATAACATTAAGTCTTCTTTCAGTAAAATACACTATTTACGATATTTGAGGTATTTCCCTTTCATGTCACATAACTTTGGGATGACCTGTATAGGTAAGTTGCAGATCATTCTCAATATAAAATACTGGAAATTTTCCCTTTGGTCCGTTTTCGTAATTATGGTTTCGTAGTTACCTACGTAAGAAGAATTATTTTTCACCGTATCGTACTTGATTACCAAAGCGCAATTTATTTTCTGCATTCGTAATCAGTTTCGTAGTTGACTACGAAACAGGAATTTATTTTTATTTTTTCGCAGTCTTTTGACTACGAATCGAGAATTATTTTTCACTGTTTGGTAACTCATTATCAAACAAGAATTTATTCCTTTTTAGTAATTGAGTTTCGTAGTTACCTTAAAATATGTTATTGAAGGCTGACTTGTCTACAAAATGGAATTATTTGGAATTCCGTTATTAATTAATTAATTTATACGATTAATTTTTATAAGACAACTTTTATTTTATTAGGTATGTACATATTAGGGCTTTAAATACCGGTATTTTTTGTATGGACAATACCGCGAACCAGGTCCTAATACCTAATAAAATAAAAGTTGTCTTATGAAAAAACATGACAAATTATGACATAACATGCAGCAAAAGATTAACAATATACAAGGTGGCCAAAAACCTCACTGGCAACGGGAATACACTTATTTTCACAGTTTATACAAGCAATCTATTTTAATCTATTTTAAATACTCAGCGGGGATGTATTGGATGCCGACTTATCTTATCTTATTGGTGGGGCCCTTACGGATACAATTCGACCCATTGGGATCTTCTGTGTAATTGCCCCCTGTTTCGCCTACCCCAGGGATTGTTCTATCAACTCAATATGTTTGAGGATGGACCCTAGCGGTAGCGTTTTGACCTCCTTCGGTTCCAGATAACCAGTTCCGAAGTCTTTCATCCTTTGTCTGGCGAGGGCATGACATTCGCACATCAAGTGTTTCATTGTCTCTTCTTCTTCGCCACACATTCTACAGTCTATGCTGTCAGAAAGACCCATTTTGGTTAAAGACCCCAAAGTGTCCCGTAAACACCCCCGCTATAAGTTTGAGTTGTCTTTTGCTATATTTCCAAAGCTTTTTGCTCCAGCCCGAGTCTACTTCGTGCATAAAGAGCTTTGAATGCCTGAGCCCCGTTAGATTGTTCCACTCTTCCTGGTGCTTCCATCTAACTTCTTGCAAGCTCATCTGCATTTTCATTGCCAAAGAAGCCCTCGTGCCCTGGGATCAATACCAGTTGCACTTTGTTTCGCCTTCCAAGTTTGTTCAGAGCTTGGATGCCGTTGAATACTAGTCTAGAGTCCACTTTAGGTGCCGTAAGGGCCTTCAGTGCTGCTTGACTGTCGCTTAATATATAGATATTCATACCTTGGGTCTGTCTATCTATAATCTCCTGTGCACAGGCAATAATCGCGTAGGTTTCCGCTTGGAATACAGTCGCATAGTTGCCCATACTTACACTACCACGGTGGTCGTTTGCATAAATGCCTGCGCCCGTACCGGTTCCAGTCTTGGATCCGTCAGTGTTGGATGCCGACTACTCACGATCGATCTTTAAAGCATGCTTTGAGGGTAGCCTAAGTCCAGCAGCAGAGGAAATCTATCGCCTAAAAATTATCACGAAAAAGGGCTAAACCGAACAATGATCTCAAAAAGAGTATCAGGCAGTTTATGAAAATTAACAAGCGCAGTAAATTCTTTTTTCGTAATCAATTATCAAATAAGAAAAGTAAATATGTTTTGGTAATTAACTACAAAAGAAGAATTTGTAAGTAATTACGAAAACGGAAAATAAATTCCGCTTTGGTAATCAATTACGAAACGGCGAAAAAATAATTCCTCTTACGTAGCTAACTACGAAACCATAATTACGAAAACGGATCAAAGGAAATTTTCATGGGAAAATGCAAGTTGCCAGTGAGAACATTCTCGTTCGGAATAAGGATTATTCGTCATCATCATCATCATCATCAGCCTATGATAGTCCACTGCTGGACGTAAGCCTCTCCTTAAGCGTATAAACGCATTAGGAGGTAAATGCCCATAATCGCCGTGATGGGCAAGAGGATTATTAGGCATGAATAAAAAAATATAACATAATGTTTATGAATATATACACATACATATTATATTCAAAACTACAATGAATGTAATGTACATAGATTAAATCTAACTAATCTACTTAACCTAACCTACTCGTATATCTAAGATTGGCCCTTGTGGCATTGTACCGAGGATGCTGGCGGCATTTCCTCGCTGTATCGCAATACTGATGCGTTGTGCGAGGAAGTCGCCAGCTCTTCGGTCTTTAGTTACATCAACCAGACGTTTCGCGATCTCAGCAAACAATTTGTGTGCGCGCGCTGGGGCCCCAAGAACCTAAAGTTTCTACGCCATGCATTACATGCCTATAGAGAAAAAAAATTACGTCATAATTTTTATTACGAAGTTAAATTTTGGCATTGAAAACGACAAATTAAAATTTCCTATGAGCGATCGACAATACGGATTTTGAAGAAACTTTTATTACTGCCGAAGGTTGTTGGACAGAGTATACCACATAGTTTGTACGACTAACTTTTGTGACACAATTGACACGATTGTGTAAGGCCTGGGTCGCGTTTTATAAAGTTACAATTTTACAATTTCGCTGTTTGCCTCTCTTTCTAGCCAATATGTGCGTGCGTTAGAGAGGCAAACAGCGAAATTGTAAATTGTAACTTTATAAAACGCGACCCAGCCGTACACCTGTAAGTTAAATAAATAAATATAAATAAATATACTAGGGACCCTATACTAAGGAATGAAATAGTGATATTCACCTCGTTTCAAGTTTCGGACAACAATTTTCTCCTATTAAGATCGAAGAGCTCACGATTCTGAGTAGAAATTAGATAAAAAATACCTTTCTAAAAAAAGTGACAACATTGAAAAAATTGCCCAATAACGACATTTTTTCGTCGTCCAAAAAAAATTTTCTCATTTTTGTGGTGGATGTTAGTTGAGTTACAAATAAAATGAAGGTACGGAGTACGTTTTTCAACAAAAACACAGCTACGTTTGGTAAGTAGGTATATTCTGTAGAAAGAGGTGTCCCCCTTAAGTGCCCGAGTCAATTATTACAGAAATTAGATTAAATCGCTCGATTGTGGCGTTAAGATATTATCAAGCTTTCAACCCTTTCTCGAAGATCTAAAGCATTAACACTTAATAAGCATACATTTTGAACATCTATTGTAAAGGGCGAGAGCATACGGAGAGAAAAAAGTTTAGACACAAACAATACCTAGTATTTAGTTTCTATTTCCTAGTCATCATTATTACCAGCCCAGCCCTTCTAAGCCCACTGCTGGACGTAAATCTTTCTTATTATATATGACGCATTCCTATATGAGCAAGTAACAAATTATTTACCTATTATTTTGCTGTCTTAACAACAAAATGTAATAAAAAGCATTAGGAATTGAACTATTGGAGCGTAAGTCCGACTCGATAAATAATTATGCTACTACAATACACTGAAAGCAAAAACAATAACAACCATTAAAAGTATAATTTATCCGACATCATTACACCGGATGTATTAATGATATATCCTCTCTACGGAGAATCACAAAATACTTTTTATTCCATGCGCCAGTAGAACACGATAGAAATGTAAACAAACTTGAAAACTTGCATTATTTCGTAATCACGCACTTTTAGAATACAATCTTGGCCTTATCACCAATTGAAACCTTAAGCATTTATGCCCTGGCCACGACATCGGTCTAAGGCGACCGGCTTAGCGGAAAACGTATGGTGCTCCCTCTCGAACCCATATCGGCATCCCGCTCTAACTCATGGATTTGGTCGCCTTAGACCAATGTCGTGGTCGGGCCGTTAGGGGTAATTTGCAGTAAAAGTGTACCTTTTAATTTTTATATGCGATCATGGACTGTAATACACCATTTTACTCGGCAGAGTGCGTACTTTTCAGTTATGAACTCATGAAACAAAAAAGTATGTCACGAAAATAAGTATGTTAATTGAGTTTACTCAGTTTAGTTACTCCCATTATTTTAATGGATAGTTTTTATTCTACTGTAAGTATGTATCATAACGAAATGAATTTAAATGTGGCATGTTTATTAACATGCCACATTTAAATTCATTTTTCATTTCATTCATTCAAAAAACAAAATTAATAACTAAAAACGTTAAAGTTATTTGTAGGACCTACACATTTATTAGTATAATTGTAAAAACGAATCTAAGTTCGATTCCTTCATTCAAAGTTAAACGATTTGTTATTCAAGTGGGCCCATCATAGCAATGTACCAAAGGGAAGTTTCCAAAACTGAGAATGTTCCCTTGGAAAGTTGTTGATATTGTTCTTCGCACATTTACTGCCAAGCCTTAAGCCAATTTTTTCGACACTTGATGAGGTACAGTCACCAGTGTGGAACTCAAATGTCAAATGTAGCGATCGTGAACTGTTCAGAACAAGCCATAATAGTCCCTAATCTGAGCGAGAATGTTCTCAGTGGCAACTTGCATGAGAATTTTCTCATGAAAATTTCCAGTAATTTTAGGAAATATTGAGAATGTTCTGCAACTTGTACATTACTAGCCCAACAATCAATTTTGAATCGTTAAATTGAATAGCAAATAAATAAAAACTGATTTCAGTTCTAACCCTACACGAGAAGAATCCGGCAAGAAACTCAGCGGGGCTTATGTTTTCAAATAATAATAAATATGGCAGCTAATGTGGATTAAAAAAAAAACAAACACAATGGTTTTAAAATAAATGCAGTTATAATACAAAAACTAGAGATGTACTGTACCCCCTTATTCATAAACGTCTGCTAACTTTACAAGCCGCTAATAATTGTTTGTCCCTTTCGGTCTTAACAATGTGTCCATAAGAGCAAAAGGGACAAACAAAATAGTCGGGACATAATAAATCTATTGATTTGTTAGAGATGTACGATGGAAAGATGTAAAAAAAAAACGATTTAGGTGGAATATGCACAATATTTCAAATAACTACCTACGTGAATAAAGTGGAATCAAGTGTGTATATGTGTATATATGTATGTATATGTGTGTATGCATGTGCTCGTGCTTAAATAGGTACTTATATTATACCACATCTAAAACCTATTTTGTACCACGTTTGTCCTATTTGTCGTAAGTCCTATTTTTTAATCATAAAGTAGCTAGTAAAATAAAATGGAAACTATTCTATATACTTTTGATGGTAAGGTAATTATTTATACAATCAGCTTTGCGTCTTAATGAATTAAATAATATTTACTGTCTTAAAGTTTACCTCTTGATGTATATGCTTGTATTATTATGCACAATGTTACATGTTATGTAAGTTGTTAAAGTTTTTATAGTCTTAGGATGTCGGAATCCCTATTCAAGTATTCATAATTATAGGTATGCGGTCGCCTACATAGATATGTTGACACCTGTATTCAAACTTAAATCTTCGTCCCCCAATAATGGGTTCCAAACTGTTCGCATGTTTGTGTACATGATTGTAGGTATACGATTTCATACGTAACAGTAACAATCAAGTTTTTTTCTTGGAAGCCGACACCTTAAGATTATTTGCTGTGTACCTACTTAGCGCAACTATAATCTTAGGAAACTGTAGGTCTTATGTTCACTACCAGTATTTTATGTACACCTTAATGTAAATGACCGTTTGTTTCTTACAATAAATAAAAAAAAAAAAAAAAATGTCACATCAAAGTCCGTTCGAAACTGTTCACTTCGCTCTATGAGAGTATTTCCTTTTTCAAATATCAAGTCCATTTTGAAATTCGAATACCTTCGAATATAGAACTCCGTTCCGTTATTTTCAGTTGCGGTTGAGAATTTGTGGCTGAGAGTCGTTACAACGCTTTCAGAAGATAAGAATGTTGGATGTTGTATGGAGATGATATTACCGCCGTTCATCTAATTGTCACACACACAATACATGCATACGTACAGTCAGCTGCAGAGATAAGTAGACCCTCTTGCATACAAATTTGTATGCAGGGGGGTCTCTGCAGCTGACTGTACATACCCAGGTATTACTCATCATCATCATCATCATCAGCCTATGATCTATGATAGGCCACTGCTGGACGTAGGCCTCTCCTATTAACTATGCATACAAACGCATTAGGAGGTAACTGCCCATAATCGCCACGTTGGGCAAGCGGATTGGCGATCGCAGTAATGTGCCCCAGTCCACCATGATGACGCTGCTGCCCGTCATCAATCTTTAATCAAATAGTGGTTAGTGACACTTCAATCTCTTAGCCGACTCTTACGACACCCGCAGGAGGAGTTGGGGTGGTGACAAATGTATTCTTACTGCAGTCACCACACGGCAAAGGTATTACTCGTAAAGTAATAATAGTACTGATAGATTTAGATTCCTATTAAGTTAAGTTCACTTCCAGGCAACTTCTATTAATGTCCCAAGTAACCTGTCCAATTCAACGGAAATATAGAAAAAACACCCTGTATATTGTCGCTTTTTGGTTTGTCAGGGTTACCATTATTAACTGCAGCAGAAAACTGATTTCGCACAAGCTACTATAAGTACATTACGATACAAGCGCGAAAAAAATACGATTTTTCGCACATAAATAAAAAATATCTTGGGATATCTTACACAAATCGATCTAGTCCAACGGTAAGCTCAATTAAAGCTTGTGATGTGGGTACCAGGCGACGATATATATACATATAATAGATAGATACATATAGATACTTAAACACATACACAGCCATGACCAAGGAACAAATATTTGTGCTAAATAAATACACAAATAACGCCCTCGCCGGGATTCGAATCCGGAACCTCCAGCTTCGTAGGCAGGGTCACTACCAACTAGGCTGCAGAGGCTGGCATTCCCAAGGTGTTTAATGGTACTTGATAAAAAAAATGGTAATATCAACTCCATATTATATTTCTGCGTCATAGAATTTTGTAGTTCTTCCTACATAAATATAAAATAATATGAAATAATAAAATTCAGTGTCTAGCACAAGTGTTTTGTTTCGTTTACGCGGTTGTAAACAAGAACAAAAGACAACTAGAGGAGTTTTAGAGCACAATACAATCATTTCCGCATGAAAACGTGTCGTAGTTCCTTTGTTCCATTCGTTGAAATTATTTTCCTTATTATTATTGAATCCTTATGTTATGCTAGGACCTTCGCCATCAATTCAGTAGAAGTACCATGAGTTTGAAAGTAAAGGATACGTTAGGTTTTACTCGATACGTAATTGGGCGTTTTCACAAAGTTCTTGTCACAGAATTAGATTTGGATAGAAGAAACAAGTTCATTCATTTGTATGGCGGCCGAGCGTGTCAGATTTTGTACTGAAGTTGTTACTTGCCTATGATTTGAAATATGTCTCAGGCCCTTGAGTATTCATATTTTTTTGTGTTGTTGCAATTAATATTACTTAAGGAGGCATTATTAATGTTTTTGTTCACTTCAACTTGCAAAATTTGACGCCCGAAAGCTGCAAGCTGCGATTAAAGACGGACAACTTACTTAGTGGATTTCACTGAGTTCATTTGACACGCTATGTACCTAGATACGTTTGCTTGATCTATGGTATATATGACATCTGTGGTTCTTGGAGTGGGGAGGGGGGGTTAAAAAAAATCACCAATTATCACCATAGGGGAAGGGGGTCATCGGGTAAATCAAGTGTAATTTTTTGTTACTTTCTGCTGAACAGCAGTATAGCTAGTAAAAAAAAGAATCTATACTTGTTTTTAAAAACACTTTAATATAACAAGATGTCAAAACCTG
Source organism: Thaumatotibia leucotreta (assembly GCA_025490895.1). Lineage (NCBI taxonomy): Eukaryota > Metazoa > Arthropoda > Insecta > Lepidoptera > Tortricidae > Thaumatotibia > Thaumatotibia leucotreta. Next base: position 54,928 of record JALPQI010030800.1, on the reverse strand, counting down.
AACTGAGTTTTAAAACTTCGCGGACATTTACCTATAGTTGGCAAAACAAGTTTTTTTACCATCACGTGTGCTTAGTGATGTGCCGTTACCGTAATTTACGAGAATTTAGAGAATCTTGTGGTATCTTTCTCGGTAAGATTACCAATATCGGTAATTAATGAGAAAGTCTAAATACACACATTTTCATTATTATTTTTCCAGAATAGTATTTAGTTGACTAGCCATGACTTATGTAGAAGTTTTCAAAAACATCCGTGAGCGGGAACTAGTTTATTACCAAAATTACGGTAAATTACGGGCGTAAATTACCGAAAATTATCTCCACGAACGTTCTCAGGTAAAATTTCCTATAGAAAACTTTAATGTTTTCAATGATATTTTTAATAATATTTTCTTCGGTTACCGCGAGGATTACTCAAATAAAATTATGAAAACGGATAAAGTCATCCGCAGACCACGAACCCTGTAAAGTGTTCGAAACGTCGGAATGAAGTTAAAATTAGTTAATATACGCGAGTTTATCCGTTTTCATAGTTTTATTTCATGATATTTTTAATTTTTTCTACTAGTGCACATTAAATATTGTTAAAATGTGAACTCGTACATTAACGAGTATATTTTTAAATGACAAGTTCTGCACCATTATCTATAAAAGTAACAAAAATGATGTATGTTGTATGGGATGGGAGCCTCATTAAATATTTATTTTAATTTACTTTTTAGTGTTAGATGTTATAGCAGTAACAGAAATACATAATCTGTAAATTTATTAACTATATATATAACTTTGATCGAGTTCCGATTTAACAGTTACAGGGCAGTTTTGTCATTTTTTTACTAAGTGCTGTGCAAATCGTGTCACGTTTTTGGCCTTATACACCTGGTTACAAAACAAGCAACTGTATGTTGTCACTTGATTTTCATTTGTTTCTCTAAAATAGTCCATCACTTTGCCTTTAGGCCTCATTGTTCTAAACGCACTAAAACTCGTGTATTCACAGTAGGTCACTTCAAGTAGTTCAAGTAGAACTAAATGAATGTAGTTTAGGGAAAAGGATTCAATCCACAAAAATGTGTCAATAAAACTTCAAACTTCTGTCAAAAGCAAAAGTCAGTCAGTTTCTATTCTATTCTATTCTATTCTATACAATGTGGTCAATATATTGACCACTGCTCATTTACCTAGAAGATATTCAAAATATACAATTAAACATCTTTTAAGAAATAATATTATTTTTATTAAATAATTAACGTAGACTCACAATTTAACATTGAACATCTAAAACATACAAGAAATAAAGCAACACGTTAATTTTTCTCATGGTAGAAACTGGTGAGTGAAAAGTTGACCTGAACTATGAAATGATAAGGTTATATTATCTTTACTGATTGCAATTGATCAAAAGTAATGATTGTAAATAAGACTACATTATTCCTGTCTTTGATATAAAATACTTACAACAAAGTATATTAAGTTTTAACATAAAAATACACGATTCGAACGTAAGAGGGACAAATACGAACTGATTATTTTTTTACCGGCAGGTTCAGTTCAAAGTCCGATTATTCTTGTAAAAATGAATGCGTGTTCATAAAACTGCACAAATACGGCTCAATTACAGATATTCTCACGTTTACGTTTTTCACATTTTATTAATTTTTTAACGAGAAAACCGCCAATAAATTATGATATAGCTGTCAGCTGTCAACTTTTTTTTCTCTAATAGGGCAGTGGTCGCGTTTGAGACCGGTATTACGTCGCGTCAAAAATATCGCTTTATTTTGTCTATGGTTCACGCGGTCGCATTTGAGACCATTGCCCATTCACGGTTTACACAAATAATCAAAAAATACGTTAAAGACACAACACATTTTTAAGTTTGAGCCTCCCAAATATAGGTATCCAAGTGGTCACTTTTGCGACCGAGATCGCCATTTGCCCTATAAAGGGTTAAGCAAAAAGGTGTGAAATAACTTTCGTTAAGAAAACAACACGAAAAATAATAAAAAGTTTGAAAACACGATATTTGTAAACAAATTTTAAACATGACCAAACATTCTTAAGCGGTAAGTTACCGAGAAATTTCCGTAATTTACCGTAATTTCCATCGATGAGAATTACCGTAATTGCGTAATTTACCGACGGCACATCACTACGTGTGCTTAATAAAGTACGTATGTAAATTCAAGTTTTGTTAAAATGACTACTTACGTTGGCAATAAATTACACGTCATATTGCGTAGGGGTTTCCTGAAAATATCACCAAACATCACCATGGGTGATGTAGGGGTCTAAAATAGGCCAAAATCGTATGACGTGATTAATGGACAAGCACAAACCGTTGTTGATATCACTTTGTTATTTAACTAATTCGGACAAGTTTGGACGTGTTCTACAGGATTACTAGCTCTTTCGATTCAAATAGGAGAAAAAAATGCCCGAAAACGTTCTTTCCATTACAATACCGTTTTTTCATTGATGTTCAAAGGCGGTAGCGTAATGGAAAGCTGTATGAAAATTATGGGACATATTTTTTCTCCTAACAGAATCGAAAGAGCTCGTGATTCTGAGTCGAATAAGCCTAAACTTGTCCAAATTAAATATACAAAGTGTTTTCAACAACGTTTTCTGAAAACGCCCAATGCATTCTGTCACGCTCGCTTACATATTGTTGGAGCGAGCGCGATGGCCTGCTTTACGTATCGAGCTGCGACCATAATTATATAATATGGACGTCTAACGCCAGCTCAAAAATGCCCCCAAAACCAATTGTTCAATTGTGCCAAGATGGGTAGGATATAGCGCTTTCCTTAAGGGCCTTATCACATTTGCGATTTACAAGCGAGGCGAAAGCGAAGCGAGCGTGCAGCGTGATCGTTGCGAGCCCGTAACCAATTCGCCGCGAGTGCGTTGCGATTTGGCCGCGATCGCGTAACGAATACGCTGTGCAGCCGTCAGTAAATCGCTCACAACAGTCACTAATAAGATTTATTATTACATAATGGATACCAACTCTTGACGCAGCAAACTCGGTGCTCAGTCGCGGCGTATTCATCACGCGGTCGCGGCGTAATCGCGACACCATCGCGGCGAATTGGTTGCGGGCACGCGACGAACACGCTGCGCGCTCGCTTCGCTTTCGCCTCGCTTGTAAATCGCAAGTGTGATAAGGCCCTAACACAGCGCATATTTCGGGGCAACATTTTGATATATGTTTATAGAATATAGCCAATCAAAACTTTGATAAACCAATGACAACTATATTTAATTGGTGGTTGAAGTTTTCATAGGTTGATATTGAAATTCATTACCGTGATGAATTGAAGAGGGGGTGATACTTGTCAACTAAAATTCAGGACCGTGTCTGAAATGCAATTCAGTATGGCGTGCGGCTTCCATGTTTTATTTGTTCGTAGGTATCGAGTAAAACTTTGATCGAATTTCTGACACAATCATTGTATTGTTTGAGATTAAATCAATTGAAATTGTTGATGGATGGTTCAGACCGGGCCCGGATAGTTCTCCTGTTCTCCAGGTACTGGTCTCACCGCGAGCTACTAAGCTATGAACTATGGGCTATACCTAAACACGAACAAAAGATACGCACTCCCGTGTAAAAAGAGCCACGGCGATACTCGCCCGGCGGTTATAGCTGGGCGAGTATCGACACGTGAGTGCATATCTACGAACAAATTAATCATAGAAGCCACACGCCATACTAAATTGGTTTTCAAAAACGGTCCAGAATTTTAGTTGACAAGTGTCACCTTCCCTCTTCAATGCATCACGGTAATGAATTTCAATGTCAACCAATAAAAACTCAAACCGCCGTATAATAAAATAGTTGTGATTGGTCCATCAAAGTTTTGATTGGCTGTATTCTATAATCATTTGTCAAAGATATTGCGCCGAAATATGCGCGGTGTTAAGAAAAATGTCCTACCCATCTTAGCACAACTGAACAATTGTTTTTGGAGGCATTTTTGAGCTTATATGGTCGCAGGTGCGTATCTTGTCTTCGTGTTTATAGCTGCTAGTTCATAGCTTAGTAGCTCGCGGTGAGACCAGTGCCCATGACATTGAAACTAAATGCTTCGTGAATTATTAAGATAAAGACGGGCTTACGCATCGGACCCCGAGATAACGTCCCAAGTATGTTTAAAATGACAGTTCTAAGTTTGAAGTCCACCTAAATCTGCTTTACTGCCCTGTTCGTCTCTCTAGACCCATTTGCTGTCAAAACACTTAAAATAACAGGACTTTATCATCAAATTGAAGACAACTTGGAATTGCATATTGTAGTGATCATCATCATATCAGCCGAAAGACGTCCGCTGTTGAACATAGGCCTCCCCTAAAGATTGCCACAATGACCGGTCCTGTGCCACCCGCATCCAGCGGACTCCATACCAGCGGATTACATAGAGATAACAAAATAATACTTATCTAGACAGAGTGTACTACACTTAGAGTGTTAGTAAGTAAACAGACTATCAAAATGGTCACTTTCATTACAGTTACACGAATTCACCCATCAGCCTGTCACTTTATGATTGCAAATGTCGATAATTTGGGGCTCTATCGAGTAAATATTACAACCTTTACCCCAATTTAACCTTTAATTTGGTGCAAATTTAGTGGAGGCTAGATTTACATCAACCTTCGTCTAGCGTATCGCAAACATGCCGTCCATTCAGAGCCCGTGCCAATATTTACTTGATCCATGAAATACGTCCTTTGGGATTGCCATATTTATAACTATAGTCGAATAATCGGAGGCTTTTGCTCGTTTTATTTTCTTCTTTAGCTCGTGGAAATTACATGTTGTAACTGACCGGTGAAAGCTCCTTGCCGATTCCTTGTAAACACTTACAGGTAAGTGGATCCCACCTACCTACCCATTCGTGAGACATAATAACTATCCCCCTTATTCATAAACAACAACTTAACAAGCCGCTAATTATTGTTTGTCCCTTTCGGTCTTAACAATGTGTCCATAAGAGCATAACGGACAACAATTATTAGCGGCTAGCGTTTATAAGGGGGACCAAACGAGCATTCGCTATTCTAACCTAAGAGTAGGGACTCTACTAGCAATGTACAAGTTTTTTTAACTATTCTTTATTCAAGTAAGCTTATTAATTCGTTGCAGAATATTCTCGAAATTGCGGGAATATACTCGGAAATTTCAAAGAATTTTCATGAAAATTTAAAAGTAAGTTCTCAATGACGATGTTTCCATGAGAACTTATTTATAAAATAGTGTTACGAAGAATAATGTATTTCCAATTGAGTAAATAAGGCGTAAACTATACCTTGGATCTCCTCGGTACATTGCTACCTATACCACAAAAACTTGGATGCAGATACAACTTGTTATGTTATAGCTATACCTCGATATTTTTGTAGCAGGAACGAGAGATTGACAAAATTAAACATCGAAACTATTATCGATAAGTCTTATTGTAGTCGATAAATAAATTTAATAAATAATATTGTGCCGTAGCTTAGAGGTAAATTACAACAATGCAAATTATACCAAAATGATACATTATTTTTCTCATATTATAACAAAGACTAATAATATTATATCGTCTAAAGCCATAGGAAAGAATTAATATGAAGTATTAGATATTCAAAATAACGCCTAGGTAGATCATGTATTTCTTGGTTACCTGTTTTTACGAAGTTAGTATTTTTATGTAAGCAGGATGTACTCATCGATAACAGTTGTCGATATTTAATTTCGACAATCTCTCGTTCCTGCTAGAAAAATATCGAGGTATAGTTATAGCATAATATAACGAGCGAAATAAGAACTGACACGTTAACACGGTGTTAGCAGCGAGCGTGACAACAGAAAATTGTGTCAATCCCAATTTGACCTCTTCATTTCTGGGCGTGTGTTTGCTATTAAGACAAAACGGGAGCGGCCCTTTTCCATATAAACTTGTTTCTTTAGTTCCTCCCTGGATATTGACATTGCAGCAGTTTTTTTTACAATAATAGTACATTTCCTAACTAGAAAAAAGTTTTTGCATGTGTAAGGGACGATTTTTTCATAACAAGTGCGTCAAAAAGAAAAATTTCCGCGCGCGTAGCGTGCGGAAAGTTCGTTTTTTCGCACTAGTTAAGAAAAATCTATTTTTGTCACGCCCGTGGGTATAAGTTATAAGATAGTCAAAGTCAAACGATTCTTTATTCAAATTGGTATAGAAACAAACTCTTTTCAATGGTCTAAGTCACACATAAAATTAAAACTACATCCGGTTCTAACCCTACACCTCTGACCCAAGAAGAACCGGTAAGAAACTTGGCGGGATTTGTTTTTTCAAACAATCATGGTACATCTTACAATTAACATGCATTAAAACATTAAATGAAAAAATAAATATGAAATAATACAATAACAAGAGATGTAAAGTCTCCAAAAGTCAGAATATTTATCATTATTAATAATTTAAAGAAATAAAACTCGGTGTCTTATAACTGCCACCACATGAAATTGTTCGAATTAAATAATTAATTTATAATAATAATATGTATTAAAATGTCATATATACCAAATAAAGCCAAAGCTTACCAATGCCATCTATACCGTCACTCCTGCTTAGCAGACACTGATCAAATTTTCTCGGGTACCTATATGCAATCTGTTATACAGGGTGAAATCAAATTGGTAATACAAAATAATATTTTCTGGATCTATTCGTGATTACGATCAACTTTTACTATGGGACTTACCTATATCGAATTTGCAGAAATATATGTGAAAATTCTGGTATCGAGTTCATTAATATGTATACAAATTTCTAAGTAATTAGTATGTAGAAATGGATAGGTACATATTAATGAAATATAGCAAAAGTTGGTTTCATAATTTGTATGGAGATGAAGATTTTCAAGTGATGTTTTCGAAGATGGCCCCCTGGATAGTAAAAGTTGGCTGTAGTCATTAGTAGATTCAGAAAATATTATTTTGTATCACCAATTTGATTTCACCCGGTATAAGGCTAAGCGTCTTTGACCATTTCTAAGAGGCAAAACGGCTTTCCATTCATCATGCCTATTCCAAGACCTTGAAGACCTTGTCGAAAGTTAATTTTGTTCCCATTCGCTTCTGCTTAGTAAAGGAAACAGGGACTTACATAAAGGAAACATCTAAAAGATCGGATCAAAAGCTGCATTGTACTCAACCAGGGTAGTAGCTGAAAGAGCGTTCAACTCTATAAAATGTTCTATGAAAGATTCCGTGACAGAAAATCGTTGGTAATAAGTTTCTAGCCATTCACGACGTGGCATGAACCCCGTTTGCTGCGACCCCGATTCGGTATATTTACTTTTTAGTGTTTCAAATGCAACTTGTAGAAATAGGTATTGTAGTTTCGAGCAAGATAAAAAGAAAGAAAAAACAAAACAATTCACGAAAGATACAGTTATACTTAACAGTTTTTGACCGGTCATTGTGGCAATTTTTGGGGAGGCCTATGTTCAGCATTGGACGTCTTTCGGCTGATATGATGATGATGGGCAGTTTTTGAGATATCAGTACTCAAATTTTAACGACTAACTTTTATTATGCTGACGTTTCGGGCATAACGGTACACCCGTAGTTGCAGATAAACTGAAAGTTTAAATAAATATATTTACAGTGTGTGGCCTACAACCGGGGCGAAAATTTAAACGGTGCATTAATAAGCTGATCAACAATCATTTCCATAATTTGTAATTAAAAAAAAAACCTTTTTTTGTAATTTTTTGTTCATGTATTTTTCATTATTATGGGTTCAATCAAGTATCGTGATGCCAAGATCCAGTACTAAAGGTCCATAGCTTTGAATGGCAATATCTCCGAACTTAACCACTTTGAAACACCGGGACCTTTATAGGATTATTGCTGATAGTCTACGGAGTCACTCATTTCATTTTTTTCACGTGTTAAAGGCCGCACACTGTATATATATACAGGGTGTTTGGTTAGCGGTGTCGGAGCTTTTAAGGGCTTAAACAACAATCAATTTTATCGATAAATTACCATACAATTTTTTTTTGTGCCAACGATAAATAAATGGCGGCCATTTTAAAATTTCAAACAGACGAATACGGGCGCACGTGATATTTTTGGAATTATACGTTTGTTATCGGTCCTATCCTTGCAAAAAAAATGTCGTTAGAGAGCTCATTAGATAAGTAAACTAATTAAGCTAATCATTTGACTCAACTATTTAAACAACAAGGCTGAAAAAATTTTTTTTAATTAAAAATAGTAGAAAAATCACCTTAATTTTTCAATTAATTTAATTTTGCATGAAAACTAGGTCGTTAAGAAAGGTTTTTGGTGGTGTTATTTATTAGTACAGTATGTTAGCTAAAAAATAACACCATAATTACAGTTATACCTTAAGTACTTTAGGAATTACAAGTGCTCAAACATACACCAAAACAGCTGCATTTAGCGTTCCCGATGCAAAGTCCATAAACGAATGAATGTCAGCAGTGTACTGACTAGTGAAGTGGCCGCCTTCCATCCATCCAGTGCATGTTTGAGCACTTCTAATTCCTAAAGTACTTAAGGTATAACTGTAATTATGGTGTTGTGTTTTAGCTAACATCCTGTACTAACAAATAACAACACCAAAAACCTATCTTAACGACCTAGTTTTCATGCAAAATTAAATTAATTGAAAAATTAAGGTGAATTTTTTACTATTTTTAATTAAAAAAATTTTTTTTAGCCTTTTTGTTTAAATGGTTGAGTCTAATGATTAGCTTAATTAGTTTGCTTATCTAATGAGCTCTCTAACGAGATTTTTTTTGCTAGGATAGGACCGATAACAAACGTATAATTCCAGAAATATCACGTGCGCCCGTATTCGTCTGTTTGAAATTTTAAAATGGCCGCCATTTAATTATCGTTGGCACAAAAATAAAATTGTTTGGTAATTTATCGATGAAATTGATTGTAGTTTAAGCCCTTTAAAGCTCCGACACCGCTAACCAAACACCCTGTATATATATGTCGGAGATATGAGTTACTAAATCTAGAAAACGATAAGCAATGTTTTGCTTGGAGTGGTCTTTGCTTGGTCCATGCAGGTTTGCAGGTAGATGATACCAACCTATGAACAGGTGGCTGGTGACCTGACAGTATAAAAGGTCACTACTGCAGTGTTCATCAATTCATTCCCGTGTTAGACATAGAACGATTCACTCTTGTCTTGTTATGTGAAGGGTTTACATTCTTACGAAGGAAATTATTTCTATGGGGTATGCATCCTATGCATCTTATCGACCCGGGTATGTCGTTAAACTACGTCCAAAACCACCGGTGGATGGGCAGCAGCATCCCTATAATGCGGTGTACAAAACTGCGATCGCCAACCCGCCTGCCAAGCGTGGCGATTATGGCAAAACCCCCCCCCCTAAAATATGACGAGTACAACAAAAAAATGGCCCCGAGGTTCCGGCGACTCCCAGTGCTCTGGCTTTGGTAGCGGTCAGGGCACTAGCGGAGTCAGGGGTGCGAAGAATCTCCGGCGAAGATCCGGCTACCACCACCGACAACCTTTGGCCCTGGCAACACTAAACACGCGCACACTGCGGACAGACGAGAGATTGGTTGAGCTCGAGGAGGACCTGAGCAGGTTACGATGGGACGTTATTGGGCTATCGGAAGTCCGAAGAGAGGGTGAGGACACGATAACCCTCAAGTCCGGTAACCTGCTCTATTTCCGGGAGGGCGACCAACAGTCCCAAGGAGGTGTCGGGTTCCTCGTCCACAAGTCCCTCGTGAGCAACGTGGTGAAGATCGAGAGTGTGTCGACTAGGGTGGCGTACCTTATACTCAGAGTATCCAAGCGGTACTCGTTGAAGGTCATACAGGTCTACGCTCCGACTTCTTCACACTCCGACGAAGAGGTAGAAGCTGTGTATGAGGACATATCAAAAGCCATGCACAGTCCTGAAACCTACTTCACCATCGTTATGGGGGACCTAAACGCGAAATTGGGCAAGCGGAACGATGATGAGCTGAGAGTGGGGCAATTTGGGGTTGGGTCTCGTAATCACCGGGGTCACTTACTGGCCAGTTTTATGGAGAAGGAGGGACTCTATATGATGAACTCCTTTTTCAAGAAGCGAGAACACAGGAAGTGGACCTGGATGAGCCCAGATGGTGCAACCAAAAACGAGATTGACTTTATCATGTCGACTAAGAAGCATATATTTAATGATGTCTCTGTGATCAACGCGGTTAAAACCGGAAGCGATCACCGCCTTGTAAGGGGCATATTAAATATAAGCATCAAGGTAGAGCGATCTCGATTGATAAAGTCTACGCTCCGACCAGCACCGACCCAACTTCAAAACCCCGAGAGCTTCCAGCTCGAACTGCAAAATCGTTTCGATTGCCTTCCCAGCGACGTGGATGTGGATGAGTATAACGACGGGTTTGTCGCAGCTGTCCATTCCACTGGGTCAAAGTTCTTTAAGACCCAGCGGAAGAAAGGCAATAAGAGGCTCTCTGATCCAACTCTAAAGCTCATGAAGGAAAGGAGTGAAATGGTTCTACAGTCCCCAGAAGATGCCGCATTATATCGCCGGCTCAATAGACAAATCTCCAAGTCGATCACCCGCGACATACGCCAATTTAATACCAACCGGATTAAAGAGGCTATTGACCGGAACAAAGGCTCGAAAGTTTTTGCGAGAGATTTGTCTATTGGTCAGAGCTGGCTTGCGAAGCTGAAGACTGGGGACGGTAGGATAGTTTCATCCAAACCTGAGCTTTTGAGTGAGATAGAGAGCTTTTACGGACAGCTGTACACATCAACACGAACACCCATCTCCAATTTAGCTAACGACCCACGAGCTAAATTGACTCGACACCATACCGAAGATATACCGGACGTCAGCCTGTACGAGATTAGGATGGCTCTCAAACAACTTAAAAACAATAAGGCACCAGGCGATGACGGAATAACAGCCGAACTCCTGAAGGCGGGTGGAAAACCAGTCCTTAGGGCCCTTCAAAAGCTGTTTGATTCCGTCACCTTTAGAGGCAAAACGCCAAAGGCATGGAACGGAGGTGTGGTGGTGTTGTTCTTCAAAAAAGGTGACAACACCCTGTTGAAGAACTACAGACCCATCACACTTCTGAGCCATGTCTATAAGTTGTTTTCGAGAGTCATCACAAACCGTCTCACACGCAGGCTCGACGACTTCCAGCCTCCTGAACAAGCCGGTTTCAGAAAAGGCTTCAGCACCGTAGACCACATACACACGCTCCGTCAAGTTATACAGAAGACCGAGGAGTATAACTTGCCCCTCTGCTTAGCGTTTGTGGACTACGAAAAAGCCTTTGATTCGATCGAGACGTGGGCTGTACTATAGTCTCTCCAGCGGTGCCAAGTAGACTACCGGTACATTGAAGTGCTGAAGTGCCTGTACGAGAATGCCAATATGTCAGTTCGCCTCCAGGATCGGAACTCGAAACCAATTCCATTGCAGCGGGGAGTAAGACAAGGAGATGTTATCTCTCCTAAATTATTCACCGCTGCACTGGAAGATGTTTTCAAGGTTCTGGACTGGAGTGGATACGGCATTAACATCAATGGCGAGTACATCACTCACCTTCGGTTTGCCGACGATATAGTAGTCATGGCTGAGACCATGGAGGACTTAAGTACTATGCTCGATGATCTCAGTAGAGTCTCTGAAGATGTTGGTCTTAAGATGAACATGGACAAAACGAAGATCATGTCGAACGTCCATGTGATACCAACTCCAGTGAAAGTTAGAAACTCTACACTCGAAGTTGTTGACGAATATGTATACCTGGGACAAACAGTCCAGCTGGGTAAGTCCAACTTCGAGAAGGAGATCAATCGTCGAATCAGACTTGGTTGGGCGGCGTTCGGGAGACTACGCAATATCTTCTCGTCCAATATACCGCAGTGTCTCAAGTCGAAAGTCTTCGACCAGTGTGTGTTGCCAGTGATTACTTACGGATCTGAAACGTGGTCGTTTACTATGGGACTCATTAGGAGGCTCAGAGTCACTCAACGAGCGATGGAGAGGGCAATGCTCGGGGTTTCTCTGCGAGATCGCATCAGGAATGACGAGATCCGCAGAAGAACGAAAGTGACTGACATAGCCCGAAGAATCGCCAGGTTAAAGTGGCAGTGGGCTGGCCATATTGCCCGGAGGACCGATGACCGGTGGGATCGGCGTGTTCTCGAGTGGCGACCACGCACTGGACGGCGCAGCGTGGGAAGGCCCCCCACAAGATGGAGCGACGACCTGGTAAAGGTTGCGGGTGTCCAATGGATGCGGACAGCTCACGACCGATCTTTGTGGAACTCTCTGGGGGAGGCCTATGTCCAGCAGTGGACGTCAATTGGCTGATGATGATGATGATGATGATGCATCCTATGCATGGACGCAAGCTTAGAACTCTCCATTCGTTTTCTACTACTGCGTAGATGCGTAGATACAAGATTCTGTAACGAGTAACAAGTAGCTAGGCCTCTTAGCTCGGCTGTCATTAGGGTTCCCGATATCAGCAAGTGGGATAAAGAATCAAGGCTCACGTAACAGTGAGTACTGGTATTGCATCACGTGTAAACGGTAAGGTTTAAAATCGACAACAGTTGGTAAGGTAATGATTGTTCACTATGTTTGCAGTTAAGTTTGATTTGAGTCGTGATTTAGAAAACTGCTTTGTTCTTTTTTTGTGATTACTGTTGTAAGAAAACGTGTGGGTAGGTGTATCCTACCCTATTGAAAAAAAAAAAAGAAATAAAAACAGTAATTCTAGTGATTTCAAAGTATATCATGACCCATATTTATTACTTACTTAGTTGTGAAATACTAGCAGTACCAAAATATGGGCAGGTAGCCCTTTGTTTTGTTTTGTTTTCGAGTCTACCAAAAATTTATTTGTGATAGTGATAAACATTTTCAATCCATGCCTTGTGTTAAAAGTTTTCTATGCGTGTGAAATTACCGTTACAGATGTTCAACTTCAAGATCAACAAGCTCACTGTCATAGTAGTCTACAGTTTCATCCATGATGAATATGCTGTGACGATGAAACGAGCGCAATCTCTTTCGATACCTATGTCCAAGAAATTAAGAATTGAAGACGCCAACTCTATGGTTATTTTGGAGCAACGGAAATTAAAGGACAGGTTTCTTTCCAATTGTTTTAATGAAAAATTAGAAGCAGTAGTTTAAAGAACTAACGGTTGACATTTCTGTTTGTAACGTTAAGTTTTTGTGTTCTTAATACGTTTTATTATTTGCGAGATTAATTTGATTATAGTAAAGTGAAGCACAATCTTATTTTGATGTCGAGTATAAGATGAGGTCAGTGTCTAACCTCAAACTTTGGGTACTTAGTGTTATGATTAGGTCTAGCATTCCAATTATCTCAACATCTGTTCAAAACTGCTTATTGCTAGTCTACTTGAAAAAAAAAAGGAAATCAGTCGGCTTTGACTTTACTTTGTTTTTGTGATAAAAATGATATCGTACAATTTGATGATTACAGTTCAACATGGTGAGTCAGAACGAGCTGCCGGCCTGCAAGTTGTTGATGTCATGCCCGGTGGCGTAGCAGGTGTCGCTACTGCCTACCGTGAACACGTGGTGCAGCATGTGGTGTGGACACGTTGTTAATCCGCTGAGCTGTTCACATTTTTGTTGGGCTATTTGAGGTCTGAGCTAATTGGTGAAACTAATGTTGTTGTAGCCATCGAGGGTTTATTCCCTTTCGATTATATAGAGTTGAAAAAAAAAATTGAGGAAGAAATGCAAAATTGAAACTAAATTAGACATCAATGTTACAGTTACGCAGGTTTAAAATAAACAAGTTTTATTAAACGCATTGAGATCGGTTATAATAATTTCTGAAGGGTGATGATGATGGTCATGATGGTGGTCATGATGATGGTCATGATGGTGGTCATGATGGTGGTCATGATGATGGTCATGGTGGTGGTCATGATGGTGATCATTGTGGTGATCGTGGTGATGATCATGATGGTGGTTATGGTGATGATCATGTTAGTGGTCATGATGATGATGGTGGTGATAGTCATTTCTCATTATTCGGGCTGTCCATAGTTTCAATTTGACTACTTTAGTTTAATTAAAGTTGTGGATTATAATTATTGGAATTGGTCATTTAGTTTGCAATCGTAGAATGAAACATTTTACATTCAGTTTGGTTACCTTTTCTCAGACTGCATACACCATTTTATCATTCGTAATCGTAGGTGTAAAATCGGATCTATTTTTCCGTCTCCGTGCGGCCACGATTGTGGGTGGCATGCGTTTGGTTTGATGGTGTAATCGGTCGATGTGTTTTTGGTTTGGTTACCGGATGGAGGTAGACCAATTTTGTTGTTGCTGGATGGAAGAAACTGTGGTTTTGGTTACCGGATGGAGGTAGACCAACTTTAGAGTACTGTAACCCATTTGTTGGTTTGTTGAAGTGTTTCATTTGACTATTGTTGAACTATGTTTGTTACTGGCTAGTAAAGTAGTAAGTACATAGACTGACTAGTCCATTCGAATGTTATTGAAGTTGATTTTAATTCCCTGGGTTGATTAAACGAGTACCTAAATAATTTTTTAATTTAATGAATTCAAATCATCACTCATGTCATGTGAGCTTTCAATGGACCGAGAGCAAGTCCGAGGGATTGAGCGTGATCTAATAATCGCATCAGAAGTTCCGAAGCATGTAAAATGTGCACGTGGACTGCTTTTTATGTGCAGTATACTCTTTGCGAGGAGTAGCACTTACGCGGCTGAGATGGTTCTAACTTCTGATAGGTTATTGGATCCTAACAATCCGATGGACAAAAATGAAATCTGGTGGTTATGGTGTAACCTGGTTGAGTAATTTACGTTTTTGTTTGAGTCGTGAGGTTGACTCATTTGAATCATTCATTAATTGAGATCATTTTGACTTATCATTTTGGTAATGCCACAAAAAAAAAAAAAAGTTATTGTTGTTAAACGGGATGAAGTGACTATGTCACAATGTGAGTTTACGATGGACATAAACGTGACTTGGGTTCCTTAATTTTGATTTTACTGGTAACTAAAACTGAGCTGGTGGCACTATCAAAATTGTCTAACAAATTGAAGTTCATGATGATTGAATACAGATAACATTTTGTTGTTAATTAAAATGCTAGAAAGGCAAGTACCAATTGAAGTAGATGAAGATTGTTGTGGTATGAAGGATGAGGTTCTCAGTTCGGTTGGTCGACCGTACCAGAGGCTTGATCGTAGCCGTAGCCCGTTAGAAGTCGGTGTCTACCTTTGAGTAGTCCGTGGGTACGCGGTGCACGATAAGCTCTGGCGGAGGTCGGGTCTTGTAGAGACCGTAGAGTCATAGGGTTGACTCGGCGATCCCTTGGGGATGCGCGTAGTGTGGTTATGTGATAACCAATAGGCCACGAATGAGAGACCTGCTTCCGAAAGTTTGCCGTCATGTGTTTTACGTAAAAGGTGGCTATGAAAGCCAGGTGGTACTTGTCTGGTCTTGCATTTAAATTGGTGGTAATGAATTGACTTTAAGTGATCCTAAATTCAGTGGCAAAGAATAAAATTATTTTCCTTGAGTTGAGTTGATTTTACGTAGACAGATTTGGTCAGGAGTAACCGAGTGGTGACAAAGATTACTAATGTACGTGTTTGTTTCAGATACAAGCGAGGACGCTTGTCTTGTCAGTATGGCCGTGTCGGAGATATGAGTTACTAAATCTAGAAAACGATAAGCAATGTTTTGCTTGGAGTGGTCTTTGCTTGGTCCATGCAGGTTTGCAGGTAGATGATACCAACCTATGAACAGGTGGCTGGTGACCTGACAGTATAAAAGGTCACTACTGCAGTGTTCATCAATTCATTCCCGTGTTAGACATAGAACGATTCACTCTTGTCTTGTTATGTGAAGGGTTTACATTCTTACGAAGGAAATTATTTCTATGGGGTATGCATCCTATGCATGGACGCAAGCTTAGAACTCTCCATTCGTTTTCTACTACTGCGTAGATGCGTAGATACAAGATTCTGTAACGAGTAACAAGTAGCTAGGCCTCTTAGCTCGGC
The DNA here is from genome assembly GCA_025490895.1 of Thaumatotibia leucotreta. Lineage (NCBI taxonomy): Eukaryota > Metazoa > Arthropoda > Insecta > Lepidoptera > Tortricidae > Thaumatotibia > Thaumatotibia leucotreta. The sequence goes on along the minus strand of JALPQI010030800.1, from coordinate 38,802 downwards.
TGTCATTAGGGTTCCCGATATATATATATATTTTTTTCAGTAACCGTACCCTGAGCTTGGGTGGCTTTAAGTAATGTTAAGGATGAATAGAACGATGGATTTCAACGATATTTGGTTTGATCAAAGTATCTCCTATATTATTTGAAATAGGTTGATTTAATTTGTTATTTTTCTATTTGCTGCTACGGAACCCTTTTTACACAAGTCCGACTCGCACTTGGCCGATTATTTTTATTTATTTAAGTATCTTTCTATACCAACTACTATATCGGTATAACGGAGAGCTATATCGGTAACTTTAGTTTTGCTGCGGATGGTCTCATTTCTAATACGATCTCGCAAAAAGTCTCCCAGCACAGCCATCATAGCATACAGTCGAGTGCATTAATATATAGACACATTTGTAGGGGATCAGAATGGAGAACTGTATATATATTAATGCCCTTGACTGTACCTAATGAACAATCATTTGTAAGCACAACCTTACCGTGGAACCGTGGTACAAAGTCGATATGTGTCAAGATTTCACCATAAATAATATCTCTCTTATCTAAGCATAAGTAAGTGTAAATATTATCCTTAAGAGGTCAATTTTACGCTTGTTGCGTGTTTAATGTTAGTCTAGCGAAGCAAATCGGTTTAGTCACAAATTGAGAAAATCTGTAGAACGCATTTGGCGTCCGAGTTTCTTAAAGCAATTGCTAGAGAACTGAAACTTTAAAGAACTTGGCTATGATTGAAAATGTTGTTTTCAGCCGAATTCTGAAGAAGCTTGTACTAAAAAGGTTCAGCTTAATTTTTCGGCTTAAAAATAAGATGTAATAAATATAGCAAATAAATTAATTAATGAAAAAAATTAAAAACACGACTGCAGCTTAAAAACGTTCTTAAAAGTAAAAAATAATTCCTTTTTCAGGTTTATTCTTGTGAGCGTATCTGCATATAAGCGCTTTTCTATTACTTACGATATTTTGTTTCGATTGCAGTCGGGGAACCTTTCATTACGGAAAATATAAACATTATGAAGGTTCCCCGACTGCAATCGAAACAAAATATCGTAAGTAATAGAAAAGCGCTTATATGCAGATACGCTCACAAGAATAAACCTGAAAAAGGAATTATTTTTTACTTTTAAGAACGTTTTTAAGCTGCAGTCGTGTTTTTAATTTTTTTCATTAATTAATTTATTTGCAACCTTTTAGTGTATTTGAAGATTCTATAAATTTCGATACAATTTGGAAGGCTGACCCTGCGCTTCGTTCGCTCCGGAGGCCCGAAGAGTTCCCATCCCAGGTATTTTGGGCGAAGCCGTAGGGCACACCGTGCGAGGGCCGGAACGTTTCCAAAACTAATGTAAATTTATGTTAAGCGAGTCCGAACTTCCGAAGAGGCTCGCCAACTTCAGGGTAGGAGGCCGAAAGCAGAGCTCGCCGAGGCCCGGACCATCACTTCGAAGGCCCAAGCGTGTCACTCGCAAGTATTTTAGCGCAAGGCTGAAAGCCGAGCAATGAGAAAATTGAGCTACCATGTTTCTTGAACTACCCCAGCATCTGAATAAGCCGACATCCACGTAGGATCGAAGGCCCGACGGGCGAGACAACACGGTACAACCGTCCCTCTTAGCCTTTTGACCGCCAGACGAAGGAATATGCTGAGCTCTAGACGCCAAGCGTACGTGATTATTTAAACGAAATTCAACTTTACGGCATCCCGCGTAAGTTTCTACTGCATTGGTATAGTTGTCGGCCAGTGGCGGTCAAAGGGTCAACTGTCTTTAAGCCCGACATTTCGCTTCAAACTCTAATGAAGACCGAAAGCTGAGCTCCGCGTAAAGTCAACGGCCAAAAGCGGTCCTCAGAGAGGCGCCAGCTCACGAGGCCGAAAGCCGAGCCACCAGAGCCCAGTACATAGCCCATCGAAGTACATAGGTCAGACTGAAAGTTTTGAGTTTCACCCACTTAAAGATCACTCAGTGTATAGACACAATTATTTTCTGAAAATATTACTCTTTATTATTTTTTGGGGTATAACTTGTACGGTTAACACCTGTACTTTAGGATTTCGGGCCATTTGAAAATTCTGTGTCGGGCGATTTCAAATTTTTCACGGATTTTTTTATTCTGTAACGTAAAGTCAACGATGAAAAAGAAATGGGATTAGATTCTTATTTGGTATTAAAGCCCAGTTCTTATAGGATTGCTTGTAGTACCTAGTTTTCACAAATTTTATTGCTTTCGATTTTTTCTTGTGGATGATTAAAGAGATCAATGTCTAATAACAGCCATCCCCTAATTTCAAATTGCAGTAGTGGACTTTTACTAAGAGTGCCCTAGCATGACACTTGTGTAAGAAATTTAAAGAAAGGCCAAAGACGGAGCTGCGAGAAAAATAAGCTACCAAGCTTTTTCAACTACCCCAGCATCTAAATAAGCTCAGCTCCGCTTTGTCCCAAATACTTGGAGCGTCACTATCGGGTTGCGCTCGGCGCGAGGCCCGAGGACTGGAAGCCCGACGGGCGAGTCCACGCGGTACAACCGTCCTTCTTAACTATCTTAACAATCGAGCCCAGCGCTATCAGGGCACGTGATGGAATAGTGTAGCATAAAAACGAATCGGAGAGCTGCAGGCCCGACGATCGTTTCCACAATTTGCGAAAGTTGTAGACCGCACTCCGCGTAGGACTGGTAGCACGAAGTGTCCTCCAGAGGGGCGCCGGCTTACGAGGCCGAAGACCACGCTATCAGAGCCCAGCGCTCCTTCGCTATACAATGTAAAAATGTAGCTTTAAAACGGATCTCAGGGCCGCAGATTCTTTTCGAGAAAATGCGAAGGCTGAACGTCTGCGTATTACTATTACCGAAGGGCCGTAGGCAAAAAAGGGCCTAAATGCAATTTATTTTTTAATATATTTCAAGTTTTAATTTTGATGCGCTTGTATGGTACGTATAGCAATTTTGTTTATCCACAATTGCTGTTGTTATTGTGTTGTTAGGTACATTCGCCTGATATTCAAATCATATCTAGAAATCCTCGATATTAGTGAGGTACGTACAGGCATTAGCACATGATTAGTGCGACAGTATGTCGCTACAAAATAGACTATCCATCTCTCTTATAGTTAGTAAAAGATGGAAAATCTATCTCGCGGTGACAAACTGACGTACCTACCAATCATGTATTAAGCATACATATGTGGTTAAATGTCTCGTATCTCGCAAACTATTTACATAGGTACATGTTACGTATTACCATTTTTATTCAATATTGTGTTATAGCTATTTTCCGCAACTTGAAATCTAACGTGCCTGTTTTGCGTGGTCCCAACCCTGGCCTAATACTTGTTGAGAACTCACAAACAGGATGATGTTTTCCTTCACCGTAAAGCACTAAGTTTTTTCGAAAAACTCATCGGCACAAGCTGGGGATTGAACCCACGACCGCTGCGTAGCAGCCGTGCGTTGTACCACTCGACCACTAACACTTATATAATGTATCTATTTCATACACACTAAGGCCCGTGTCAGCGGTGACAGTTCTGTCACGGCTTAGATATCAAAGAAAAATTTCAATACCGCGATGTAGAACATTTCGAGTTTTCTCTTCACACACATACTGAAACATATAACTTGTATATGTATTTATAATCTGCATGTAAAATGCTTTAATTTGATACCCAAATCATAGCGTTTGGAACACATACTATTCTTTGTGATTTGATTGCATTTTAATGAATCTCACTCTTCTTGAATAAATTAAACACATATAAGTTATGTACATATTCGTGATCGTTGTTTGAAGCTCTTCATTTTGATACCAAACTCGATAGGTTTCTTTCATATTTAATTTTTTTGGTTAGATAATATTGAATTTCTAGGCCGCCATATTAATTTTAACGTGACGTCACATATCCTATGTTACCCGCAACGTCACGAGGATTCTAATGATACCTTACACTATTAAAAACGGTTAAGTGGTCGTGGAGATCTGCGCGTTTAAAGAAAATATGAAACATACATAGGGGCTGAACACATATACTCTCCTTTTGGCAGTCGTGTAAAAAACCAGCAAGTCCACACATTATAATTTTTCATCACACTTGCTGTCTAAGCGCGCCATTGCTTGCATGCGTTGCAGGAGTAGTAGAAAAGTGGAATTCCCTAGGGAGTAATAGAAATGTCCGTACGTCATAGAATAATATTTTCTCTTAAACTTATTTTTTTGTTCGCAAGTATGATGAAAAACATTGTATGCATCACGGTCGGTAAGCGGAATACTAACTCGAGTCATTAAAAGCCCTCCGCCTACGGTGTCGGGCTTCTAACACTCTCGTTAGTAATTCCATACTTACCTCCTTTGATGCACAATGTACTATTCTATTTCTATTTCTATCGTATACGATTGCAGAATGGAATCTTGGCTGGGCCTGCAGATCATTGCAATAATGTTATGTCTTAAAACTTATTTTTTTGTCGGCAAGTGTGATGAAAAACGCTGTATGCATCACGGTCGGCAAGCGGAATACTAACTCGAGTCAGGCGTCGGGCTTCTAACACTCTCGCTAGTGATTCCGTACTTACCTCCCTTGATGCACAATCTAAGATCTGAAATCGAATTGGAGATCAAAAATGTAAACAAATGGGATACCACCACAAAAAAATAATCGCGAGAGGTGGGTAATCTAAAATACTTGAAATACGTTAAAAAAATGCGCATTTACAATCACTGACGGTACGTATAGTTTTTAAATATTTTACAAATGTTTAATATCATACATTATTTTTTTTATGATACATTTCTCTAGTTTAAATTTAACGTAGGGTGTTTAATTTATACTACTGGCAATGATAAGAAGTTTTAAACATTTGGTTCACAGTTATAACAATGTACTGAAAAAAATCAAATTAAGATGGTGCTCCAAATGACTCTTTTATGAATTCATAAAAACTCCTAAAATTTAGCTTTACAAACTACATGAATACAGATTTTAGTATTTTTACCTACAAATCAATCATTTTATTTTTATAATAGTAATAGATTCCATTGTAACTATAGATGAAAGCTGGAATTCGGACTATACTAAAGATTAAATAACACGACATTGGTTTTCAAACATTGATTATGTTGATTATTTACATCATTCTAGCAAATTTTCCAGGTATTATTTTTGTAATCAGGAACCGCGGACACTCAGCCATATGTTTTTTATAGTCATGTCCAAAAATATGTTAATGATTGTGATACTTGTGTATCGAACATACTTTGACTTTCGCGTATCTACACCTAAACATCAAGCATTGTCTTAGGTTTAGTACCTGTAACGATAGTTGGTAAGTGTGCAAATAAATAAAATAAAATAAATAACCCATCTCAAAATGCGACGTTATTTTATATTATAAAGTTGTTAAAAAATAAAAAGTTTTATACCCCTGGAATGTCACTTTAACATTGAATTTATAATGTCATGTCATTGTCATAGATTGTTTACATTTTTGATCTCGAATTCCATTTCAGAGCTTAAGTACTATTATTCGTGACACACATTACATACATGAAGAGGACAAAGTAGATATGACAATATAAAGAAAAAGAAAAGGTGCCACGAAATGGTCCGATAAGCGATAAAGTCACGTGACCATAATAATAATAATGTATGGAAACAGTCACGTGACTTTTCGTACTGTTCTATCATTCTCATACATTTATTACTTATCATTTACCGTATACGATTGCAGATTCCATACAAGAGTGTAATAAATATGTGACCAGTGTAATATCGTGTTTATTTATGAATTGTGCCAATTTTCATCATCGTCATCAGCCTATGATAGTCCACTTTTGGACGTAGGCCTCTTCTATTAACTATGCATATAAACGCATTAGGAGGAAAATACCCATAATCGCTACGCTGTGCAAGCGTATTGGCGATCACAGTAATGTGTGCACTAAGATGACGCTGACTGCCACTCATCAATCTTTTGTCAAATAATGGTCAGTGACACTTCAATCCCTCAAACCAAAACTGTTATTATATCTAGATATCAAAATAATAGTTACGAGTATGTAGATATAATGTAACACTGAAACTTGGATCGTAAATAAATAAACAGACGATGTAATTTTCACTTTCATTACAGTTACACGGATTTACCTCAATAGCGACTACTCTCACGACCCCCACAGGAAGCGATGGTGACAAATTAATTATCTCTGCCGTCACCATGTTGTACAGTAAATAGTAATATAAAACTGTGATGTTAGTCACGTAGCTGATAACATTGTCACAGTCACTTTTATGGCACAATTGAAACAAACGTGTTACAGAAAATGAAATAATTACTTACCTGCTTTTACGGCTGACAAACAATTCTCCTCTATTACAAACACCATAAAGTTCATAATTGAAAAGCAATGTAAGTAATAAAAAAAGAATTTCGTTGGAAAGTATGCTTACTGTCATAGACGTTAAGTGTAATTTTCTTTGAGATGAAAGTTAAATGGCTGACAAGGTAAATAGGTGTAGATGGTTGTGTCACAAAATAGGTCACAGGGACACTTGAGGTGGTTAGGGTTGTCAACCGTCCCGCTATACACCGTTTTTTTATTGATTTCCGTTAAATTAAAGGGAAGCTTATTTAGGTCAAAGATAATCAATTTGTCTAAGAAACTAGTAGGTACCATAACTCTTTATACTGTAATTGAGTTATTAAAAAAATAAGTTTAATGACTGAACAAGTGTATTGCAACCTTTATTACATCCTATTATTTTTTTTTATTTATTTTATGCATGAAAAGGAAAAAAAAAATTTTTACGAATTAAACAAAATCGATATACCAGGCAACTTTTATTAATGTCCCAAATAACCTGTCCTATTTAACGGAAATCAATAAAAACACGGTGTATGCACGTTAGGGGGTGGATCATTTTTCAAAAATTTCGATTTTCTGGAGCGCACAGTTACAAAACGGTGCCATTTGATGTTTGATTATCACTCTTATTTTTATTTAAGTTTCGCTGTCTCCGGATTTGAGTAGAAATTTTCTTAAAATGTATGGGGCTTCAAAAAGAAAAGTTATTATTTTCGACTTTTTTTTCGTCTCTTTTGGCTCCGTTACTTTAGAAAAGTAAAAACATAGATATCAACTGTGGTCAGTAACAAAATGTACTGAAGTTTCTATGAAATCTTTCAATTAGATCCGCAGGCAGAAAATGAATTCCGATAGCCAAACTATTTTGCACACTCTTTGTCGACCTAATTACCGAACTATTTTCAACTGTGCCCAGTAAAAACAAATATGTACTTTTTTTTTCTTCATAGATCAGTGACCGACCCAGCACGTCCCGTTTCTGGCCCCAATTTCACCACGTTGACAAGTATAATTGTATTTTTACTGTTTCTCCAATCAGGGCTGTCTATAGGCTACAGTTACCGCTTACCATCGGAAGGGCCGTGAGTTTTTTGCCACTAACATAAAACGCAGTGCAGGAACTTTAATAAATCAGCAGGAAATAACTACTTTTTGGGAAGTAAAATTACAATGATCACGAAAATCACGACAATTCTAGCGAAATTCCGAAATAAGCCGATTAAATGTCAAGATTTAATGAAAATTGTACTAAACTTTGCGACAATTGTCACGGGTTTCGGAAAATAAATAATAGTTTATTAATGATGTAATAACGTTTTTAGTAATAATATGATGGTGGTGGCAAACAAGCACATGGTTCCTACGGAGGCCTGTTCCTTCAGTAACAGTGATATTTTGTCACATTTGTCATTCTGGTGAAATAGGGCCCTGGAAGCCTTGTGGTAAGGGTAGGATAGTTTTAGAGTAATTTGGGAGTGCGTCATATTAAACAACGATTTAGTAGGGCAACACACAAAGCTTTAGCAAAATATCCTCATAGGTTAATTTGTAATAAATATATCGCAGGAGTCCGCTGGATGCGGGTGGCACAGGATCAGTCATTGTGGCAATCTTTGGGGGAGGCCTATGTTCAGCTGTGGACGTCTTTGGACTGATATGATGATGATGATATCAATGACAACTTGTTATACCTACGTCTGTGTGTGCAATATTTGTACTTTATACTCTATTTAATTCATGTGATGGAGGACCTCATTTAATAGTGACGTCCCGCAATTCTTACGAGTACGTGCATGTACCAAAAATCTGTGTAGGTTCTTTGGTTGGCAACCCTAGGTGAAATGTATGAAGCCAATAAGTGTACTTGAAGGGTAGACGGATCTAGGTATACTATTATGTATAGTTCGGGAAATATAATTTGACCGACTCTTATTTTACTTACGACCTTTTGTTTTGCATCATTGACAACAGAAAACTGCTCTACTGCTGATTGTCTAGTAAGTGTTAACGCAAAACAAAAGGTCATAAGTAAGATAAAAGTCGGTCAAATAATATTTCCCGAACTATACTTACATATTCAGGAATCGTGATCAAACACTGCAACCATAAGTATATAATACGGTATTTTAAAGACGTGTAATACTATTAATTTACACCCGATTAGGAATACCTACCTAAAGGTGCATGCAGATCAAAAGAGCATTTGCTGTTCGATCTGAAATTCGATCGTTACACGAAACGTGATTCGTTGATTTCGTAGAGTGGGGGGTTGAACAGCGAATGCTCTTTTGGTTTGCATGCACCTTTAAAGGTGCATGCAAACCAAAATATTATATAGAATATTATGTTTAAACATAATATTCTATAGCAAAAATATAAAATTGCACCTTTACTTGGACTACGCAGAAATTTCACTTTCTAGCAATTCGTATTACTTGTAATGTATGTGATTATCTAAATGACTTCGTCTCTCATGGATCTTTAAATTAATCGGTATTCATTAATCGCCAACTACATATTTCGCTATAATACGAATAGTGTTGCAATTACTTCTTTTACAAATCTGACGTCACTCTTTTGATGTTTAGTGCTTGATATTTGTTTAATAAAGTACTTATCAATAACAATACCTTATGTACATTTAGATGCAAGTGCAAAAAAAAAAATTTTTCGACGAGGGTGTAAGTTGGAGCCCGAGTGAAACGAGGGCGACAATCACCTGAGTTAAAAAGAAGTTTTTACACGACTTTTTTTAGTACAGATTGTGCCTTTTTTAGGCTCTAGTGCGAGAAGTGTGTCATTTTACGTCAGGTCCAAAACATCGGAAGGCCATCTGCACTAAAAACGTCGTACGAGACACGTGCAAAAACGAAATTTGTAACTGATAGGCAGCAGCGTCATCATAGTGGACACATTACTGCGATCGCCAATAATGGAAGAGGCCTACGTCCAGCAGTGGACTATCATAGGTTGATGATGATGATGATGACATGTAAGCTATTGCTATTGTGTACATCGTTCATATTTCCAGTAGTCGTACCATGACTTTGCAAGTATCGGTAACGTTAGGTTTTTCTCGATACGTAAAGCAGGCCATCTCATTCGCTCCAATATGTAAGTGCGAGGGCGATTCAAGACATTACGTATCGAGTGAAATCTAAGAGCACTTTCCAAATCATTGATTGCTGTAATTTATTTTATTTATACAATCTTTGTACCGAAAAAATTGTACAAAAGGCGGACTTAATGCTATGGAGCATTCTCTACCAGCCAACCATTGGGCAAAAACAGAGAAACAACTGTGAGCAAGAGCAGTTAATAAACAATGAATAAACTATTACATAGATAATAATACACTTATACATATACAATTATACAGGATGGAACGGAACGAGGATCCTGTATTAGTTTATGTATGTGCATAGTTATTTATATAATGTATATACAGGGTGGAAGTGAACGACGACGATCCTTCCCGCTACCGATACAGAGTCTACCAACCATTACGATGAACTTTCAGTATGGGACCAATATCGAAAACGTACATGGAAAATTTACTATTTCATACTAAATATAGTTTTTCCAAATTTTCAAAATTTGGATATTTTCATATTTTTTCTACTCAGAATCGCGAGCTCTTTAGATACTCCTTACCTAGAAAAAAAAAGTGTCCCAAGAATTCCATACATTTTTATGTCATCCACTGAGTTACGGTCGAAGAAAGTGTATGAAAAATAGTAACTCAATGGATTTTTTTAGGACACTTTTTTACTTTTATCAGGATCGAAAGAGCTCGTGAGTCTGAGTAGAAAAAATGTAAAGTAGTCCAAAGTTGGAAAAATTAAAAAAAACGACAACAAAATAAAAATTCGCCCAACTAATCACTCACTTTATACAAGGTGGAACGGAACGACGATCTTTCCCGCTACCGACCGAGTCTACCAACCATTACGATGAACTTTCAGTAAGGGACCAACATCGAAAACGTACATGGAAAATTGACTTTTCCATACTATTAAGCTCTAATTAATGAGTGACTTTGTATGAGGGGTTAATTTTTTTTAAATATATTTCGATGTAGGTCCCGTACTGAAAGTTCATAGTAATGGTTGGTACACTCGGTCGGTAACGGGAAAGATCGTCGTTCCGTTCCACCCTGTATGGAGCCTGAGGGATTTTTTTTAAAGATCATTTTGAAAGTTCTTCGTAAAGTGTAGACGCGGTCGGTGGCGGGATGAATCGTCGTCGTTCCGTTGCACCCTGTATATACATATATCAATAACTATGCACATACATAAACACATATACACATAGAAAACACGAGGAGACTCATTAACAATGATTAGTTCTGCCAGAAAGTTAGTACGTGGTCTAGGTAATTCAGTTTTTGTATGAATAAAATATATTATCTATTAGTAAATCATGCTTGACGGCAGTAAAAATACATTTGTCACCACCCCAACTCCTCCTGCGGGTGTCGTAAGAGTCGACTAAGGGATTGAAGTGTCACTGACCATTATTTGATAAAAAAATGATGATGGGCAGCAGCGTCATCATACTGAACACATTACTGCGATCGCCAACCCGCTTGACCAGCGTGGCGATTATGGGCATTTGCAACAATGCGTCTATACGCATAGTTAATAGGAGAGGCCTACGTCTAGTAGTGGACTATTATAGGCTGATGATGATGAAATCCTTTTCTTTCATATGCATGGAGAAAAGGATAGTGATATTTTTTATCTGACAGATATATTTATTCTGGGATTATGAAATAGCCCGTAAGTTTTAATCACCATTTCTTTCAATATTCCTAGCACATGATAGGTGAGCCAGTATGTCGCCGCGAGATAGAGTTCCCGCCTTTTACTGACTATATTAAAAAAAGAGGGACGGATAGTCTATCTCGCAGCGACATACTGTCGCATAATATATCATGTCCTAGGCCTACAGTTAGGGCTGAAAGTGATAAAATAAATAAATAAATATCTTGGGACATCTTACACAAATCGACCTAGACCCACGGTAAGCTCAATTAAGGCTTGTTTTGTGGGTCGACCAGGCGACGATATACGGGGTGTTTGGGATAACGATGTAGGAATTTCTGGAGGTGGTAAAGGAGACTAATTGGAAGAGTTTGAACCCTATTTACCTTAGTCCAACTTGTGACAGTTTTTTTTGAAATAAAAAAAAAATTAACTCACACTTGCCTACTAACTACAAGAAACTTATTTTGTTTGGTGACGGCGTTCAACAATTGATCGACGATAACTTTTAAACTAATTGCTATTTTGTTGTACTTTTTTTGGTAATCAAAACCTAGAAAATCAAGCATGTTTTTACATGAATAGGAAGACTCATATCCCGACTACTTTTTTTTTCATGGGGCCGATAAAGTTTAATTTACTGTTAGAAATCAGTAATGATGAACTAGAAAAATTATTAAAAAAAATGTTGTGTGTGGCAAGTGGGAGTTCAATTTTTTTTATTTACTCAACTAATTGTTATGTTAATTATAAAAAAATCAATGCTATTTATTGCATATTTTGTTTTAAATTTAACTTTTTAAGTACATTTTTGGTATAAAACAAAACATTTGGAAAAACGTGATTTTAAAAAAAAAAACTGTCACATATTGGTCTAAGGTAAATAGGGTTCAAACTCTTTCAATTACCTAGTCTCCTTTACCACCTCCAGAAATTCCTACATCGTTATCCCAAACACCCTGTATATAATAGATAGATACATCATCATCATCATCATCATATCAGCCGAAAGACGTCCACTGCTGAACATAGGCCTCCCCCAAAGATTGCCACAATGACCGGTCCTGCGCCACCCGCATCCAGCGGAATCCTGCGACCTTCACCAGGTCATCGGTCCACCTTGTGGGGGGCCTACCCACGCTACGCCTTCCGGTACGTGGCCGCCACTCAAGAACCTTCCCGCCCCAACGGCCATCGATAGATACATACAGATACTTAAATACATAGACAGCCATGACCAAGGAACAAATATTTCTGATAAATAAATACACAAATAATGCCCTCGGATTCGATCCCGGAACCTCCAGCTTCATATTCATATTCATATTCATTTATTCATAAAATTTAAAATTTTACATGTCATAAATAATAAAATAAAATTAGTAGGTAGGGTCACTACCAACTAGGCTACGGAGGCTGACGAAACTAAATAAGTAAACATGTTATTATACAGTTTCAAGTGCATTTTGTTTCAATTTATTAAAGGATGTTTTTGTTTAAGTTATTCGCGTTTTAAAGGAAATTTTAATGTTAAACACTAAGAATATGATAGTTTATATCTGTAAAGAACAGACTACACTGTAGCGTTTTCACAATTTAATTTAAGAATGAATTGTAGTTAAACGACAAAAAAATGACATCTGCCAGATCCTGAGGGCATCTCGTTTTCTCGACGTTTTTTAGTACAGATGACCCTCCGAAGTTTTGGACCTGACGTAAAATGAAATACTTCTCGCACTAGAGCCTAAAAAGTACACCATCTGTACTAAAAAAATATTTTTTACTACAGGTGGTGCCTTTTTCAGGTTCTAGTGCCAGAAGTGGGTCATTTTACGTCAGGTCCAAAACTTCGGAGGGCCATCTGTGCATAATAGGTATAGGCTTGTGATGTGGGTACCAGTCGACGATATATAATATAATAAATAAATACATATAGATTTACTTGAATACAATAGACAGCCATGACCAAGGAACAAATATTTGTGATAAATAAAATACACAAATAATGCCCTCGGATTATCGATATCTGTATCAGTTATTATGTCTCACGAAAAAAAATTTTTTTTTGTTTCATTACCAAGAAGTCTCCAATTCGCCTCCGTGTGTATCCACCTTTAAACCGCAAAGATAAAGGCAGAAAGATTCGCCCGTTATCACTCACGCCGGCGATCTCACGTACATCACTATTGACACAGCTCGCTCCACACTCGCGAGCGGCGGACGCTTATCCCAACGACATAAAGTTCAAAATCAGTGCTTAAAATAATCCTTTAAATCGTGGATTCTAGAATATTTCCCGCAGATTAGAGGGCTTAGCGAGATAGAACGCACATTCGACGCTACTGTCTCTCTCGATTTAATTACGTTCCAATTAGTGTGACGGTGATAGTTGATTTGAACTTTCGATTTTCGAAATTGGTTAAGTGTAGTTGTCAAATGTAAACAAATTTGTTTAATTTCGGATTTATAAGTGAAGTGCCTTGGAATAAGGTTGATATTAGCTTAGTCGCGGTTGAAATAAATACAAATAGTGTTGTGAATATATAAAAGAAGTGATTCAGAAGATAGCTCTTTTGTTGAAATAATAGTGCTTCTGTGATATTAAAATGGTGTATACGATAGGAAACAATTGTGTAGAAATAAGTAAGGATTTAAGAAAGCCAAGTGTTTGGAAAGAATTGTTATTCGCTTTCATTGGTGAGTACGTTTTGTTTTTGAGTATTTTTGACTGATAAAAAAAGCAGGAGGTTATTAATTCGATTCTTTTTTTGTATGACATACATACAGTACTTTGAAGTTAGTTCACGATTCTCGGAGATATCCAGTAAGTTTTTTTTTATCGAATGAGTATAACCCCGAGATAGTCCCGTTGGCACCAAGTTGGGGTCTGATGATGGGATCTTGGAGAAATCGGTTTTTTATTTGATGACTGTTGAGTATAATTATTAGGTATTATTGTTTATGTTTTGCGAGTTTAACATTTGGACATTTTAAATTGATAATAATTATCTATTTTCATGGAAGTGATCTAGATAAAAGTTCCGTTTAATTAAAATATTCATTGCCGTTAATTACTTACCTATCTTTTAATTAGTCGTAATTAATACCTGTCTAAAACAAGTTGTTCCGGTCTTTAATGAGTATCACGAAATTTTTAATTCCAATTATGTGAATGACGTTTGATACGAAGGTATTTAGATTATTATTTTGGTAGGTAGATACTTACTATATACAACTGACTTAAATATTCGTATTTAAATAAATTAAATGCATAATATATGTAAATAAATAGTCACTAAAGACTTCCTCGCACAACGCATCAGTATTGCGATATTTGCGATACAACGAGGAAATGCCGCCAGCATCCTCGGTACAATGCGACAAGGGCCAATCTTAGACATAGGGTAGGTTAAGTAGATTAGTTAGATTTAATCTATGTACATAAATTGTAGTTTTGAAAATAAATTCGTTAAAAAAAGTCAATAAATATCTTGGGACATCTTACACAAATCAACTTAGTCCCGCGGTAAGCATTATAATGTTTCAAGCTTCTGATGTGATATACATAATACATATATAGATGGATAGAAATAGCTGTCTATACGTTTAGATACGTGGTTTTCTATGTAGGTGTTTATGTAAATACCTACATAGACAGCAACGACCAAGGAACAAATATTTTTGAGCAATAATCAATAAATACACAAATAATGCCCTCGCCAAGATTCGAACCCGGAACCTTCACCTTTGTAGGCAGGGTCACTACCAACTAGGCTACGGACGCTGATATGGAAATCAAATAATAAATAAAAAATATGTAGCTACAGACATCTCACACAAAGTTCCTTGAAGTCCAATTTATTTAAAATTTATTGCACAACACAAGTACGTACAAATGGCGCACTTAATCCTTTAAGGCATTCTCTACCAGTTAATCAATGGGCTAAACAGAAAGATTAGATGGCTTCAGGGTCTTAATGAAAAGAAAATAAACTTTATTACATGAAGACTGCTTCCGGTCATTCTCAAACGTCTAGACGTTTGAGAATATTATCTACATATCTAGATATGTAGATTTAATTACCGTAGCCGACAATTTGACACTAAAAAAGTGACATATTGATAAGAATATTAGAACTGAAATTCTATTGGAAACAAATCGGCTACGGTAATTAGATCTGGACTTAGACTTTTGAGAATGACTGATTCATATTTTTTTATTCTTCCATATGACAGAGACGGTAAGCATTCTTAGTTTTAGTATTTTATGCAACCCTTGTTGAAAAAACTTGGCGTGGGTAACAATTTGAGGCGAAGCCGAAAATTGTTATTAAAGAAGCCACGAGCATTTTTTGACTCAGTTAAACAATGTTGCACACAATACTTTTTCTACGACCACTCACTTATTTTTAAATAAAATTGTAAATTTGAGAAATATGTTAGTTAAACACAATTTTATTAATAATCAAGGTCGGGCGGGAGACGGCAAAATTAAAAAAGAAAGCTCCTCTATGGTTTACTATTCATCAGAAATGACATTTAAAATTAGGTTGGCAGCCATGTATTTCATTAAGTCTTGTATACACGAGGTGTCATAAAATTCAAAAAACGCACTTCTTGTAAACCCAAATGCGTTTATAGGGAATAGACAATATAGACTTATCTTGACATCTGTAAGGTAGGGGCTTAAAGGTGTGTTCACGACCATGTAAATGACAAATAAAAGTACGGGAGTAGAAAAAATGCATTACGTATTGACTAAAACTAACTATTCATTTACTTTCCAACTCATGGTACGGCATGGGAATGAATGTTGAATGGAAAGTCTTCTGTTAACGTGACTAAACTTCGAGGGCAAATATGAAGGGTCCACGGAAAGAACATGTCTAGTCAATTCAAATTACAGAAGGAAAAACCACCTTACTTTTAACAGAATGAGGTGTGAATTTGCCCTGATTTTTTTAAGCACTGCACATGTTTTTTCCGTGGACCCTTCATATGATGCGAACGATTATTTTATGGGTACGAATACCTTGAAATAAACGCTCTGAAAATAGGTTAGTGAGCTTACCATGAGCTACCGCTGTGAGTTAAACTCGGGCTTTTCTATCTATCTCACTCATACTCGCGTGGTGCGAGAGAAGAATAAATAAATAAATATCTTGGGACATCTTTGCAAGAATACTCTCTTAGAGAAACAAAAAAAGAAAATGCAAATTTGGCTCAAGTCTCTTCAATATGATGACATAGATAAGTTACTGAGAGTTATAAAGTGAATGTAAACATTTGTTCAACATCTACACACGTATAGACACACACACATTCATTCCTAATATTGATAGGTTATAGGTATTTTCACCAGTGTTCAGAGTTGAGGTGAATGATTACACACACATCCAAATGAGGTACTAATTGCAAAAAATGTAGTGAATGAATGAATGACTTGCGTCAAAATATTAAAGCAAATCCCTTGAACAAATTTTTGGTCAATCTTACAGTTACAATTGGGTTTGCTGTCAGTACGAAATAAGAACACTAATTTCAAATTCCCCGTGTCTTTACATGACATGTTGATGAATAAATAATTTAACATTATGCACGACATACACGAATAAATTATTACTAAGATGTAGATTGCAGTAATTTTTGTACAGAACTTCTATTCAATAAATTGAAAAGAACTTAAAAGAGTAGGTCATTTGGCAGTACTCGAACGTGACGTCACTTTTGAGTATTTCATATACAGTGTGAGGCCTTTAACACGGGAGAAAAATGAAATGAGTGACTCCTTAGACTATCGGCAATAATCCTGTAAAGGTCCCGGTGTTTCAAAGTGAGATATTGTCATTCAAAGCTATGAACCTTTAGTACTGGATCTTGGCATCACGATTTCGAAGCTTGTCAGTCACAAGACATCTTGATAGTATACCAGGTACGAAGTCATAACAATAATTTTGTTTTTATTTTTACACTAATTAGTTCAGGTTTTTAAAAAAATTTTACATTTTTCAATGATTTAAAAATGATAAGTTCTTGAAACTTTTAATTCAAGTAAATGAACCCATAATAATGAAAAATACATGAACAAAAAATTACAAAAATTCTTTTTAAATTACAATATGTGGAAATGATTGTTGATCAGCTTATTAATGCACCGTTTAAATTTTCGCCCCGGTTGTAGGCCACACACTGTATAATTCCATAGATCACTACTATTTCGTTTTGACAGTTCGAAAAAAGATGCTGATTTGACTTGCCAGTCATCATGCCTATTCTCATCTCACGGCATCTGATGGTACGGCTGCTAATACCTATTTATAGTTTTCATAAACAAGTGTTTCCTCTGTTTATGTTATCTTTTATCTGTTCTTTCTTTGGTTGAGTCGGATGTATCTGATATGATAAGACGTAGTTAAGAATTAAAACGTAAATATAACCGGAGATTATTTTGTAGATGAAATTAACTGAAGGGTGTGTGGTGGCATATTTGAACAGGTGTTATTATATTTGACGTTCCATTTCAATAAATGAGGTTAAATCTATATAAGTTATTTTTTTGCCTTTGAAGGAGTTGTAAAACATATTTTAATCGTTTTTTTATGTTATTTCGTTTTTCTTAGCATCATACAATTCGTCCTTAAGTCTTTAACATGTCTTGTCTCTTCATGCTTTTTATTAACTGAATTTTAAAACTATGAAAACGGATAAACTCGCGTATATTAACTAATTTTAACTTCATTCCGACGTTTCGAACACTTTACAGGGTTCGTGGTCTGCGGATGACATATGGATGGTTTTCATAGTTTTATTTCATGAGTAATCCTCGCGGTAACCGAAGAAAATATTATGAATTTTAAATTTATGAAAATGATTTTGTAGACTGAAATATTAAATGGCACTGATCATTTATTTATTTAAGATTGATGATGAACAGCATCATCATTAGTGGAGTGGACACACCGCGATCGCCAACCCGTTTGCTCAGCGTGGCGATTATGGGCATAAATTGGGTCAACATTATTTTCGTTGTCTTATTTTGTGTTCCTAAAAAATGTGACGCAGTGGTGATTTTTGTATGAGATGATGTTTTGTTTTTAATGGATTAAAATCGAACGCGAATAAGAAAATACAAGTGCACCGGATTTTTTTTACATAGGTACTAAGTCGAAACAGCCACTGAAAGCGTGACAGAATAGTATTTTTTATTTTTATTTATTTTATTACATGAAAAGCATTACATAGTATACCATAAGGTGACGTTAAACCCTGTTCGGGTTTGTATCGTACACCTGGAAATATATGAAACAAGACAACGAAAAGAATTTTGCGCTCCCGACCCGTGGTCCAACCACTATGTCCAACTGGTGTGGCCGTATTGCACGAATATATGGACACTTTTACCATACAAGGGGGCCGCTGCGGCTGAAAATGCCGAATTTTTAAAACGTAATAAATATAAGGGCCTCGGCAAAGAGTACGATTTTGTACCGTTTGGTGTAGAAACTTTAGGTTCATGGGGCCCCAGCGCACGCAAATTGTTTGCTGAGATCGCGAAACGTCTGGTTGACGTAACTAAAGACCGAAGAGCTGGCGACTTCCTCGCACAACGCATCAGTATTGCGATACAGCGAGGAAATGCCGCCAGCATCCTCGGTACAATGCCACAAGGGCCAATCTTAGATATAGGTTAGGTTAAGTAGATTAGTTAGATTTAATCTATGTACATAAATTTTAGTCTTGAAAATAAATATTAAAAAAAAAACATATTTTAATTTGAGATGTGGCCACAGACGCGGAGCGGAGCGGAGCTGTGGGAGCTCGGCCAATGAGACCGCATCACAGTGTTTCGAATTCGAATTTGAAGAATGTAATTGGTCAATTTTGCACAGCGAAAAAGTAAAAAAACTCAAACGTCTAAAGTAAAGGTGTTACTATAAAAAAATCGTGAACTCCTAACCAACGTATGTCCCAGTTTTCGACCAAATCAGGCAAATGGCCTTTGTAACGTTCAGAACTTGGCCTCTAATTCCCGATGTACCGGTCAACGCAAATTGACAGTGTCCTGTGGCACTAGTGTCACTACTACGAGTTCTTCTCAGTATAGGTTGTCAGAGCAGTTATGCTATTCTCTTATTCACACATTGGACGCTGCGTTCGTCAACGAGCTCGACGTCGAGACAGCCTTGTCTAAAATCCTAGCTGTTTTATTTGACATTAGGAATCGAGGCTGTGAGCGAGGTTGTGGGCGAGTTCGTCGCTGTCTTTCGTTAGAGAATACGAAGCTCGTACATTAAACGTCAAACTCTCGACGCAGTGTAGTTCCAGCTCGTGCCGCATTCGTCGCCGAGCACTAGTGTCGTTTAAAGTACATTCGTGAATACCATATTAAGGCTCGACGCTGCCGCAGCGCTGACACAGCGCTGACAGCAAGGCGGTTTCCTTGGTGAATAACACTGCAGGTTTCTATATTTAGAATACATTTGTCACAACCCCAACTCCTCCTGCGGGTGTCGTAATGCCCGCTTTCAACTGCGAGCGGAACGGATTCATTAATGGCTCCATTTCACGTTCATCGCTGGCCAAGTGCTAGTATGCAGTTGACGGCTTTAAGTCACACCAGCGGTGTAAGTTAAACGGAGCCATTAATGAGTCCGTTCCGCTCGCAGTGGAAGGCAGGCAGGCATAAGAGTCGACTAAGGGATTAAAATGTCACTGTCCATTACCTATTTGACAAAAGATTGATGATGGGCAGCAGCGTCGTCATAGTGGACACATTACTGCAATCGCCAATCCGCCTGCCCATATTACAATATAAAAACACCGATCAACTTATAAATTCCTAAAGATATCGTACTAAGCTATCGTAACACCTGACAGTAATTAAGATGTTTTAATCTGACTCTAATTGTGTCCTTAAAAGTGAAAATGTCCTACTAAAACTCGTGGTAAGAATGCTCGTGTAATCTGAAGCAATTGCAGGCACTTAAGGCAAGCTGCGGTACATCCAATTCTATTCTTAAGTACCTACCTATCACTACTAACAATACTACGCGTACTACGGAACTTTTTTTAAAGAAGATCATAATCATCATCATCAGCCACCATCCTCAGTCCACTGCTGGACAAAGACCTGTCCTTTATTACCTCCTTTATTACCATTACCTTAGCGTATGGACGCATTAGGGAGTATAAGGGTCAAAATTTCGCTCCCGACCCGTGGTCAAACTGCTATGTCCAACTGGTTGTGCCACGGGGAAGTAAAATTATTCGTGGTTCAACTGTCAGATTACTTTTTTTTTAATTATGACCCATAGTACAACTGAAGGGCAATTATCCAACTAGTATACGTAAATATATTATGTTCTAGTATTTGTGCAAGTACTACCGATATTTTTATTGCGATCAATTTAATTTGATTTTAAAGTTCACATAAGTCATAAGGTGGAAGTGCCAGTTTTTTCTCCATTGTATCGTAATGTACTATTATTAGGTACCTATGTCTAGTCTATCAAATATGATGAGTCTTGCCGGAAAAAGAAGTGGCATATTTGAGAGAAATTATGCTGCTTTAGTAAAGCAAACAAGTTTTTTTTTTAATAACAAAAAAGTTTTCACACCACCTACACCTATTCGAATACGGGTCTTTTCTTCCCTGCTAGGAGGGATCAAAGTGGCACTTTTCTGTTCAAGGACTTTCTATTGCCAGCCTAAAAATTTACAATGAAATATGAAAATAAACAGTACGTTCATAATTGATAAAAATTTCTTCAGAATTGATTATTTGCATAAATATTAAATATGTGATATATCTTTTATTTTTCTCATAGGAGGTGTGAAAAGCAGTATATGTCTCACAGTATCAAAATTATTTCCTCTTGGGCGTTAACGCTGGAATCCATCATTACGCTCAGGATTCCACTTTAGAATCCCTCCCTTCGGTCGGGATTCAATTTGTGGAATCCGTCGCTCCATTCAGGATTCAATATACGCCCACGCCGGAAATATACCATATTGTCAGCCTCCGTAGCCTAGTTGGTAGTGATCCTGCCTACGAAGCTGGAGGTTTCGGGTTCGAATCCTGGCGAGGGCATTATTTGTATATTTATTTATCACAAATATTTGTTCCTTGGTCATGGCTGTCTATGTATTTAAGTATCTATATGTACCTACATATCTGTTATATACAGTGTGTTACCATGACCCAGGCTTTTACGAAAATGGGTAATAATACGCATTACTGGCAATCGTTTTCAAGTATTAAGAGTTGACAAATATTTAAATTAACTGTACAATTATTTTTATTTCGTTCGAACGATCAATGTAACGCGTGTAGGTACTGCTTAGTTGTCAAACGTTGCGAGTGGCTGCGATCTGTCATTGTCAAGTGCCAATTAACGATTTATTTTGAAGTACATTGCTTCTGAATTAAGTTTTCTTAGAAAGATAATTACTTTTAAAATTAGGATTTTTAAACAAATAATGCACATGGTTTGGCTAAGAATCTGCATCTCAATCCTCGGTTCAAATAAAAGCCTGCATCATGTTAACACACTCTATATCGTCGCTTGGTACCCACATCACAAGCCTTAATTGAGCTTACCGTGGGACTAGGTTGATTTGTGTAAGACGTCCCAAGATATTTATTTATTTATTATTATACCAATTTGATCCCTCGTGACACAATCTACTATTTCTGGTTTATAATCCTAAAAATCTTTCCAGCCAGTATCCCATTCTTCACACAAGGCATTGAGACAGATGCGCTGACATCCAGCGCGCACGCCGGCAGTTTTGGGTCCCTAGCGCCTGTCCAACCTGGCACCCAGGCGCCAGATTCCGGCGCCCAAGTACCATGGGGTACATTGGCTCATGTACTATCCGCGGCGGTTGCGGCACCCGTGCTCTGTTTCGTTATAGAGCGATTTGGGAGGAAGGTCGGGATTTTTATCGTCAGTTTAGTACAAGGAGTGAGTAATTTCAATTTTTTTTTATTTGAATTGGGCTTACTCATGGCCACAGACTAGCCAAGGGCACGTGGCCCACGATGGAGTGAGTTTGCCCAGAAGGTGCCTATTCACCTTTGACTTGAAGGTTGACGGGTTATAAATATGACCTCGGAAATATAGAAATAATGACTTTTGACAGTGACTAAAGCTGCGTTTCCACTTAGTGTTCAGCGAATATTCGTTCGTTCTTGGGCTGATAAAAACAGGATGTCACATAGCAAAATGTTCGTTCGTCAGCCCATGAACAAGTTCTTTTAATTTACTTATGAATATAAATTGAACAGTTTTGTAAAAAAAGACCGATAATAAAGATTAGGGAAACAGGTTGAATAAGGAATGACTTACTTTGCTACCTAAATAACAACTTGTGTCATCAATCTTCCATAGGAATGTTCATTGACACTTCAATCCCTTAGTCGCCTCGTACGATATCCACGGAAAGATCTAGTGGTGACAAATGTATTCTTACTGCCGTCACCACGTGGTGAACATTAGGCGAACGACCAAGTGTAATTGCCGGTTTACTCCGCGAAGAGTGTATTTGGGCATTTTCGCGAGAAGAGATGCAAAAACTTATTTTTCTGAAACAGGTAAATTTTATGTTTTTCCTGCTCTGAATCACGAGCTCTTTCGATCCTACTAGAAGAAAAGAAGTGTCTCAAGTGTTGTACAGCGGTTACAAAGTGGAGAGCATGTAAAATGTATGAAAAATGTGGGACCATTTTTTTCTCCTAGATTGAAAGAACTCGTTATTCTGAGTAGGAAAAACATTACGTTTACCTACTTAATAAAATTTTTTTTTGGATCTCTTCTCGCGAAAATGCCCATTTACAACAGTGTCAAAATATCGGTTGCTCAAATGCTCAATACAACTTTAAATGCTAAATACTCCGTTTAAAATCATACCTTCACTAACCTAGTTTGCAAAGCAAATCGCATCATACAATTGTGACGTTCGATTTGAGTACAACCGCTATCAGTTATATCGGAGCAACCACGGCTCTCAAAAATATCTGGACATGCACTCTAAGAGCGCTCGTACACCTGTAAGTTCTTACGTAAGTTGCAGGGACGGAGCTATACTAAGGAATGAGATAGTGATATGCATCTCTCATTCCTTAGTACAACAACTTACGTAAGAACGCTCGTACACCTGTAAGTTCTTACGTAAGTTATAGGGACGGAGCTATACTAAGAAATGAGATAGTAATATGCATCTCTCGTTCCTTAGTACAACAACTTACGTAAGAGCGCTCGTACACCTGTAAGTTCTTACGTAAGTTATAGGGACGGAGCTATACTAAGAAATGAGATAGTAATATGCATCTCTCGTTCCTTAGTACAACAACTTACGTAAGAGCGCTCGTACACCTGTAAGTTCTTACGTAAGTTGTAGGGACGGAGCTATACTAAGAAATGAGATAGAAATATGCATCTCTCGTTCCTTAGTACAACAACTTACGTAAGAGCGCTCGTAAACCTGTACGTTCTTACGTAAGTTATAAGGACGGAGCTATACTAAGGAACAAGAGGTGAATATCATTATCTCATTCCTTAGTATAGCTCCGTCTCTACAACTTATGTAAGAACTCACAGGTAGAGCGCTCGTACACCTGTCAGTTCTTACGTAAGTTATAGGGACGGAGCTATACTAAGGAATGAGAGGTGCTTATCACTATCTCATTCCTTAGTTATTATAGCTCCGCCAAAAAAATTGGCTAATGGGTACGAGTGCTTGTACACCTGTAAGTTCTTACGTAAGTTATAGGGACGGAGCTATACTTAGGAATGAGAGGTGAATATCATTATCTCATTCCTTAGTTAGTATAGCTCCGCCAAAAAAAATGGCTAATGGGTACGAGCGCTCGTACACCTGTAAGTTCTTACGTAAGTTATAGGGACGGAGCTATACTTAGGAATGAGAGGTGAATATCATTATCTCATTCCTTAGTTAGTATAGCTCCGCCAAAAAAAATGGCTAATGGGTACG
The DNA here is from genome assembly GCA_025490895.1 of Thaumatotibia leucotreta. Taxonomy (NCBI): domain Eukaryota; kingdom Metazoa; phylum Arthropoda; class Insecta; order Lepidoptera; family Tortricidae; genus Thaumatotibia; species Thaumatotibia leucotreta. Next base: position 14,674 of record JALPQI010030800.1, on the reverse strand, counting down.
AGCGCTCGTACACCTGTAAGTTCTTACGTAAGTTATAAGGACGGAGCTATACTAAGGAACGAGAGGTGAATATCACTATCTCATTCATTAGTATATCCGCGTCCCTACAACTTACGTAAAAACTTACAGGTGTACGAGCGCTCGTACAATCGACAACACAGCTGTGAATACAGACAAAGTGCCAGAAATATGTATACACACCTTTATGTCCAGGCAATAAAGTTCTGTTTACATATTTTTGGCACTTTGCCTGTGTTCACAGGTGTGTTGTTGATTGCACACTTACGTAAGAACTTACAGGTGTACGAGCGCTCGTACACTTGTGAGTTCTTACGTAAGTTGTAGGGACGAAAAGCTATGCTATGGAATGAGATAGTGATATTCACCTCTCGTTCCTTAGTAAAGCCGCGTCCCTGCAACTTACGTAAGAACTTACAGGTGTACGAGAGCTCAACTTACGTAAGTTGTAGGTAGGTAATGAGAGATGCATATCGCTATCTCATTCGTTAATATAGCCGCGTCCCTACAACTTACGTAAGAACTTACAGGTGTACGGCTGGCCTCTGGTCGTTTAACGCCATGATAATGGAGACCTGGATGCTTAGCCAAGTTGCCAATCGCTAACGCTTAGTAGCGTATCGTAGTTTTCCCTCTCTGTCACTCTTTCATATTAGTGCGACGAAGACAGTTAGCTGCCTTTCGCTTACGATTGACGGTGAAGCGCTAGCGATTGGCAACTTGTCCAAGCACCCTGTTTAGATATTTCTGAGCACCCTGGCCGGTCATATATATCGGATCATATATATCGGGCTACGATTTTGCTCGCGCTTGTCGTATGTAGTAGAACAATAGTGTCCCTGACCTATTTTCCTGCATCGTGGAAGACGCGAAATAAATTCCAGTCAATATATAGGATGTAAGTCTAATACGGGCGAAGCTCTTAACGGGGTTACGACATAACAAGTACATTCAAATAACTTTTACTTAAAATTAGAGCAAGAAATTTTTCCATACATAATAATTCGTCGCGCAATGTGGAGCAACATACGTGAGTTAAACACTCGTTGACAGCTAATTTCAAAAGCAGATGACATAACTGCCATATTAATAACATAAATGTTCGTACCTGCATTGCTGCTCCGATAATCTTAAAAAAATCCTGTGCAGTCATAATTAAGAGTAACTTTAAAAAAACCTTATATTGGATTTTTCTGGAACCTTGGATTTTTCTCTGTCAGTCCAACGAAGGCGTCATTAGAGTCATCATCATCATCATCAGCCTATGATAGTCCACTGCTGGACGTAGGCCTGTCCTATTAACTATGCGTATAGACGCATTAGGAGGTAAATGCCCATAATCGCCACGCTGGGCAAGCGGATTGGCGATCGCAGTAATGTGTCCACTATGATGACGCTGCTGCCCATCATCAATCTTTAATCAAATATGGTCAGTGACACTTCAATCCCTTAGTCGACTCTTACGACACCCGCAGGAGGAGTTGGGGTGGTGACAAATGTATTCTTTCTGCCGTCACCACACGGTCATTAGAGTGAGAGAGACAAATCCTCGAACTTTACAAATTTCGAAGTTCGCAGTAGGGCAGCCAACCGATTGTGATTACGAATTTAATCCACTTAACACATTTCAGATATCCTGCATACCTCTCCTGCTCGACATCAGCGAAATAAACATAATAGTCCTCCACACACTCGCCGGAATATCTTCAGGGGGTCTCTACACTATATTCCCAATCTACATTCGAGAAATCAGCTCGATTCAGAACAGAGGTAAATGAAATTCCTGGCTGTTAGGCTGATTTTTTTTATAGTGTAATTCAATATTTAAACCTTCGTATGCCTTGCTAACGCTTAGTAGCGTTTCGTAGTTTTCGCTCTTCGTCACTCTTTCACATTAGTGTGACAAAGACAGTTAGCTGCCTTTCGTTTACGATTGACGATTCAGCGTTAGCGTTTGGGCCCGATAATCTCTGAGAATCGAGACACAATTTTTTTTGTGATTGACCGTTGGCAACAAGTTGGGGTCTGATGATGGGATCTTGGAGAAATCGAGGGATCTCTTCAAATTTTAAAGTTACATAAGTTTAAGGCGCTTTTGGTAATTTTCATTCATTTACAAGTCGCAGGAATCCGCTGGATGCGGGTGGCGCAGGACCGGTCATTGTGGCAATCTTTGGGGGAGGCCTATGTTCAGCAGTGGACGTCTTTCGGCTGATATGATGGTGATGATGATGATTAATTTACAATAATTTGCATTCAGAAAATGAAATTTGTAAATGAATCATCATTGAATTGTCAATGAATTGATTTTCTCTCATCAAATTCTACTTGATTGAATCCTTTGATCCTACTGGATTTGATGATAGGAAACCAAATTCAATTGTTTTTAAATTTTTTATTCGATGATTATAATGTAATGTGTTAGATATAAGTTTGACATCGAGACTATAACTGTATTCTGAGCAAACAAATACCGTAAGATGGGGCTAGTTGATATCCACGGGGTTAATATTTGGTACCAAGGACCAAACGGCATTTAAGCCCGATTTCTTTTTAGCATTGAATTATCATGATCATGAAAATACATGGTCCCAAGATATTTGTTCCAAATCTTACGATACAAACTTTTATATGGGTCTAACACCTTTAATTTCGATGTTACCAAATAGCCCCTTGGGTCTCAAATAGCCCCATCTTACGGTACTTTGACTTTGAGGAATGGCGCTGGCCCTCTTCATGCCGCTAACAGCAGCTGGGTACCTGATGAGGCTGGCCACCAGTTTCGACTCCCTGATCTTCGTGATGGTGGCATTGGTTGTGGTGCAGATGATGCTGGTGTTATGTCTGGTGGAATCGCCGAGCTATTTGGTTATGACTGGGAATATTGAGGTGAGTTTTGCTGTTCAGAATTTGTTTACAGTGATCGGAACTATGGATGCAAAACTTCAAAATTGACATATACAGCCAAGTAAAATAGGAATTTTATTGAAAAATTTAGCATATATTTATTTTCAAAACTACAATTTATGTAAATAGATTAAATCTAAGTAATCTACTTAACCTAACCTATATCTAAGATTGGCCCTTGTGGTATTGTACCGAGGATGCTGGCGGCATTTCCTTGCTGTATCGCAATACTGATGCGTTGTGCGAGGAAGTCGCCAGCTCTTCGGTCTTGAAAAATTTGTGTCAAATTTTATTGTTTTTGCACCCAAAATTTCGAGCACTAATTATGTAGTTATATCACTTTAAATATTAGATGTCATATACCGAAGAAAAAAATACCGAAGTTTACCAAAGCCAGAGATAGGGTTTGAACCCACGTCCACAGCTTTCGCGGCTGATGCCTAAACCACTCGCACACTCCAGCTTAGCGGACACTAGTCGAATTTCTCAGGTATATGCAATCTGTTATAAGGCTAGGCGCCTCTGACCGGCTTTGACCATACTCTAATTTTAATGGTACATGATTTTAAAATGAAATACAATAAAAGTTAGTATAAATGCGCACGCTCTATCTTGTTATTGCATGTTCATTGTATTTTTGTGGACATCTTTTATTGGCTTTGTTTACTGTACACTCAGTTTTGTAAATTTCTTATGTACTGCTGTTGATGCCCCAAATAAATAAAATATAAGTAAAATACGAGTATTATTCACCAGTAACTATATGACACTAACTTTGTTGATGCTTCAGATTTCTGAGGTACAACTAAAATTTCCTGAAATGTGGAAAAGTTCAACGGACACCCCTGTTTTTAACATACGGTCATTTTGTTCCAGCGAGCGAAACAAACCGTGTCTAGACTAAAGTGTCTACCGCCCGAGCACCCGACCGTATTGCTCGAAGTTTCTACTTTGCAAGATGAAAGTGAAAGAGCGAGAGCAGTTGGGAAATTGCATACTATTACAATATGTAAGTAGTAGTAGCATTTCGTGTTATGAGCTTATGCGCTGTAGTCGGTGGGCTGATCAGCATGACTTGTTAAAACGTGATGGCAACGCCGACAAACGATTAGACGCGGTACCATCATAAGCCTACAGTTATGCTATTCTCTTATTCACACATTCGACGCTGCGTTCGTCAACGAGCTCGACGACGAGACAGGTATTCACTAACGTAGAACAGCTCGTCGTCGAACTGTAGGCGGTAACTCTCGACGCAGTGTAGTTCCAGCTCACGCCGCATTCGTCGCCGAGCGCTAGTGTCGTTTAAGGTGCATTAGTGAATCCCATTTTTAGGCTCGACGCTGCCGCAGCGCTGACACAGCGCTGTTAGCAAGGCGGTTTCCTTAGTGAATAACACTGCTGATCAGCATGACTTGTTAGAACGTGATGGCAACGACGACAAACGATTAGAAGCGGTACCATCATAAGCCTACAGGGTTGCCCGAAGCAAACTTGGCGCTTCTCAGTGACGTATGGGCACATCGAAAATGAGGTTGGTGGAAGTGTCAGAACCGAAGCCAGTAAAATAATTTTATTCGAGGCACTCCAACAGGGGGTAGGACATTTTTCAAAAAACTCTCAAAAACCCGTTTCTTCCAGCTCTGGATGTGTTTGGGCTCATTAGAATCAGAATCATGAACTGATTCGATCTAGATAATAAAATAATAAATATTTTCGTACAAAATTTGAGTTTCCTTTACGCTCGTAGTAAGTTCGGTGTCCATTCATTTTACCGACAAACGTTTAATCGAATTTCATTTCATCGACAACGATTCATCGAAACTTCAGTACTAGGAATTTCGTTTGGCATTTTTTTGTTACACATACTATTCAATTAAAAAACTTTTACTGCACTGAAAAACTATTCAACGAATATCACTTGGTCAGTGTTTTATTTCAAATTATTTTAATTGTCTCAACTACTAAACATTGAAATTCATTTATTCGACATATTACTACAATACATTTTTATATGTCGTACATTTATACATTTTTCGGCTGGGTTGGAAGGGGGCTGAGGACTTAGAAAAAAATCGATGGATGTTGGTGGCATTATGACACGTATTTTTTATTAATTTACCGTGCAGAATACGCTAAAATAAGCATGTTTTGTAGGAAAAACTTTTTCCCAAAATTAACCTCTATGTTCATAAATAGTAGTTTTAAAAATAAATATTTTGAAAAAAAAAGAAATGGCCGAGTGAGCGAGCGAAGCGAGCGAACAAAACCTTCCGGGGCAGATCCGACTCGGATAGGTTAGGTTAGAAGACAAAGGCGGGAGCTTTGCTCCCGCCTTAGTCTTCGAGGTTATTTTTTTTATTGCACCACAGAAACTCCAATGTAACTGCGTCTAGATTCGATAACGAAATATTACAAATTGAAATAATATTACGCGGAATAAATATTACTACATTTAAAACAAATTGAAATAAAAAATCCCGTAACAAAAAACCTCGATATAAGCTATACACATAATAACTCAAATACCATTTAAAAGTCCTTGATTTAAATTGATTGGAAACGATTCTTCGACTGAACGACTTGTCGATAAAATGAAAATACTTGAATCGTTGTCTTTGAAACAATATTCGACTAAATGTTTGTCAGCGATTCAAGGGTAAACCATTTAATCGTTTGTCGGCGTTGCCATCACGTTCTAATAAGTCATGCTGATCAGCAGTGTTATTCAATAAGGAAACCGCCTTGCTAACAGCGCTGTGTCAGCGCTGCGGCAGCGTCAAGCCTAAAAATGGTATTCACTAATGCACTTTAAACGACACTAGCGCTCGGCGACGAATGCGGCGTGAGCTGGAACTGCACTGCGTCGAGAGTTACCGCTTACAGTTCGACGACGAGCTCTTCTACGTTAGTGAATACCGTTTTTCGCAGCGCTGCGCTCTACGTCGAAGTGAAAGCTGCCTCGTCGTCGAGCTCGTTGACGAACGCAGCGTCGAATGTGTGAATAAGAGAATAGCATAGTAGCCCACCGACTTATGAGCTTATGACACAAAATGCTTTTGTTTCATCGATCCTATTTGTCCCGATTTAAAAAATTCCAATCCCTTTAAGGAATTTGATAATGACCATTTTTTACAGTTAAAAACCCATTATGGCGCGATACCACCAAAATTGGGCTGGTTCTCCACACCACCATGATCCTCAGTGGTAGTATCCTCTTCCTCGATCAGCACAAGACCCTGGTCCAGTTGGAGAGTGCTGCAGACCCTGACAGGCTCCTGACGCTGATCTGCTTCTGCGTTGGAAGTTTCCTGTGTGCAGTACTTATAAGAGTGTGTGAGAGAAATGTAAGTCGTCATTTATTTTTTTGGAGAGTTCTGAGCTAAAACAATGGATGGATAAAAATTACTCATAATAATTTTATTGGTAATAATAATAATACATTACACGCCAGGAATTCATTGAAAAAAACATAAAGTTATAGTACCTAAAACTACAGTTAACAATTCTTACAACTAGGCAAGGAATAGTTAGTTCCTTGTGCTCATAGAAAATTTATTTTTAAATTGGTGTGCATTTGGTTCACGGGTGCATTTTATGTACTACCTACAGCGATCAAAACCGGTTTTTTAGAAAAACCTCGACATAGCCCAATACCTTAAAACGTTTTTCATCACACTTCGTAGCGGGAGTAATAGAAATGTAAAATTCCCTAGGGAGTAATAGTAATGTCAGTACGTCATAGAATAATTTTTTTAAATTGATTTTTTTGTCGGCAAGTGTGATGCAAAACATTGTATGCATCACGGTCGGTAAGCGGAATATTACCTCGAGTCGTTAAAAGCTAACACTCTCTAACACTCTCGTTAGTAATTCCGTACTTACCTCCCTTGATAGTAGTACTCAATAATTTATGTAATTAACAACAATGTGTTTTCCAATTACTCCATCTACAAAGCATTTATATAGGTACCGAAGAAAGAAATAGCAATTTTTTTTTGTATGGAGAACAAACCGGCATCTGGTAGGTATCTACCTAAATTTGCAAATTTAGTTTGAGTTGGAGCTGAATTTAGACATAGTAACTTTTTTTTTAATTTAACCTCAACCGTTTTATTTCAGTACCTGCTAACCAGTGCATTCTTCGTGATGGCAGTTTCCATGGGTATACTAGCGGTGTACACGCAAGCTGATCTCACGGTGTACACGTATCGTTGGGTACCCGTGGCGTCACTCGGGGTACTAGTAGCGGCGTATGGCGTAGTGTGGGGTCTCCCTGCTGTTGTGATTACGGAGCTATTTAATTGTGAAGTGAGTATCATAATAAATACATAGCACGTCCTGCGACCATACATATATAACATGGACGTCTAACGCCAGCTCAAAAATGCCCCCAAAAGCAATTGTTCAATTGTGCCAAGATGGGCAGGACATTGCGCTTTTCATAACATTGCGCATATTTCGGTGCAACATCTTTGACAAATGTTTGTAGAATATAGCCAATCATAACTTTGATGGACCAATCATGACCATTTTTAAATGGCGGCTTAAGTTTTTATAGGTTGATATTGAAGTTCATTACCGTGATGTATTGAAGAGAGGGTGACACTTGTCAACAAAAATTCAGGACCGTTTTTGAAAGGCAATTTAGTATGGCGTGTGGGTTCCATGTTTTATTTGTTCGTAGAGTACGTCTAATTATAGGTCACCAACTCACCATGTGACTGTACCACGAAATAGGTCAGAGGCCTACATGTATAGGAGGCTCTTTGCATAAGACAGCCAAAGTTTTGCAGCGTGAGGCCGTGATTTGTGTTATCCTTGTCCTTCTCTATCGCGTGGCATGTTCTATTATTTCGTATTAAAATTGTGAAGTTTGCATGCTGCTAACATAAAGCTCAAGCAGCACATTCAATTCATTCTTTGTGATGGCGATATCCGTAGGTAATATAGGTATACTAGCAGTGTACATGTAAGCTGATCTCACGGTGTACACGTATCGTTGGGTACCCGTGGCGTCGCTCGGGGTACTAGTACACACTGTTGGGAGCATAAAATAGATATTAGTCCTACATCTATCTAAAGGATTTTCAAAGCTTATGTTTGCACTAGGTCATGAATAAAAAAAATTTCCTGCCTAACGGGTAGGACGCCTATATTTTCATCCTAACTTAAAGCTCAAATGGCGCATTCACTCCATTCTTTGTGATGGCGGTATCCATGAGTATACTAGCGGTGTACACACATGCTGATCTCACGGTGTACTCGTATCGTTGGGTATCCGTGGCGTTACTCGGGGTACTAGTAGCGGCGTATGGCGTAGTGTGGGGTCTCCCTGCTGTCGTGATTACGGAGCTGTTTAATTGTGAAGTGAGTATCATAATAAATACCTACGTAGCACGTCCTGCGACCATATATAACATGGACGTCTAACGCCAGCTCAAAAATGCCCCCAAAAGCAATTGTTCAATTGTGCCAAGATGGGCAGGACATTGCGCTTTTCATAACATTGCGCATATTTCGGCGCAACATCTTTGACAAATGTTTGTAGAATATAGCCAATCATAACTTTGATGGAGCAACCATGACCATTTTTAAATGGCGGTTTAAGTTTTTATAGGTTGATATTGAAGTTCATTACCGTGATGCATTGAAGAGAGGGTGACACTTGTCAACTAAAATTCAGGACCGGTTTTGAAAGGCAATTTAGTATGACGTGCGTTTCCATGTTTTATTTGTTCGTAGAGTACGTCTAATTATAGGTCACCAACTCACCATATGACTGTACCACGAAATAGGTCAGAGGCCTACATGTATAGGAGGCTCTTTGCATAAGACAGCCAAAGTTTTGCAGCGTGAGGCCGTGATTTGTGTTATCCTTGTCCTTCTCTATCGCGTGGCATGTTCTATTATTTCGTATTAAATTTGTGAACTTTGCATGCTGCTAATGTAAAACTCAAGCAGCACATTCAATTCATTCTTTGTGATGGCGATATCCATGGGTATACTAGCGGTGTACACGCAAGCTGATCTGACGGTGTACACGTACCGCTGGGTACCCGTGGCGTCACTCTGGGTACTAGTAGCTGCTTATAGCGTAGTGCTGTGTATGGGGTCTGCCTGCTGTTGTGATTACGGAGCTATTTAGTTGTAAAGTGAGTATCATAATAGACACTGTAGGTAAGGCCACGTTTGTTAATAGGACTGTACCGTACGATGGCTAAATACTGCTATTTGGTATTAAAATTGTGAAGTTTGCGTGCTGCTAACGTAAAGCTCAAGCAGCACATTCAATAATTTCTTCGTAAAATGAGCCACTTCTCGCACTAGAGCCTAAAAAAGGCACCATCTGTACTAAAAACTATTTTTTCAGGTACTAAAAACTATTTTTTTAGTACAGATGGTGCCTTTTTTAGGCGCTAGTGCGAGAATTGGATCATTTTATGTCAGGTCCAAAACTTCGGAGGGCCATCTGTAGGTACTAAAAAACATCGTACGAGACACGTGCAAAAAGGAAATTCGTAACTCGTGTCGATTTAAAACACGACAGAAGGGAGGGAACATCGCCACTCGTTTCGGCTTTCCTGTTTTTCGCACTTGTGTCTTGTTGATGTACTGTTCTACTTTAAGGTAGTTTCGCAAATGTAGAAATTCACTTGTAGTAATAAAACTGAAAATGTAAGATTTCTGTAGTAAACAGCTATTTCAGCGTTTCCTTGATTAAAATAAAGCGATTCCATGTACAAACATAAAGCGATGACTAAAATATTGACTCAGCTGCCTTCATTTCCGCAAACATGGCCGCTTAAGAAATTGTGTATTTAGAGATTACGAAGTTGTTCATAACATAGGAGGTAGTCAGCCTCCGTAGCCTAGTTGGTAGTGACCCTGCCTACGAAGCTGGAGGTTCCGGGTGCGAATCCCGACGTGGGCATTATTTGTGTATTTATGTATTACAAATATTTGTTCTTTGGTTGTCTATGTATTTAATTATCTGTATGTATCTATCTATTATATTTATCGTCGCCTGGTACCCACATCACACGCCTTAATTGACCTTACCGTGGGACTTGGTCGATTTGTGTAAGATGTCCCAACATATTTATTTATTAAAGGTTTAAATCTTGCTTAGTATTCCCGATCATTTAAATGCACAAATAAAACAATTATATGCATGAAAATTTGAAAATACGATGGTCATAAACAGCTATTTTAAAATAAACATCAGCCTTAAAAATATGAGGGGTGAAGGTCCAAAGTGCCCAAGCCTCTTACAAAAATATTACGAAAACACGTAGAAATTCTATTGACCAACAAAATATTTGCGTGTCAATATCAATAATAAAAACGTGTGATTCAATTTTCTTTCAACAAAACTTTATCGAATATGTACATACAATGTGCCCATGATGAGGAAAGGAAAAAAAATTAACAGCGGATTGCTGACCAAATTTGAAGTTAAAAAAGTCGTATGAAGTTTGCCGGATTCCATCTATTTTAAAGGAAAATGTAATTGTTTTTTAAAACCTTTTTGGACCGTTACGCAATGAGAGTCAAATAATTCTTTATTCAAATTGGAATATCAACAAACTCTTTTGAATCGTCTAAATATTAAAACTACTTCCGGTTCTAACCCTTCACCGCTGACCCGAGAAGAACCGGTAAGAAACTTGAAGACGGAGCTATACTAAGGAATGAGAGGTGAATATCACTATCTCATTCCTTATTACAGCCCCATTGTACGGCTGGGCTTAGTCTTGTCACATTTAATTGACATACATCAAATGGCAACAAAAAATCTTTAATTGGGTATCTGGCCCGGCACATGTAAAAAAAGCAAAGATGTATTTTTTGCGATAGTTTTATTTTTAAAATATTTTTTTTATTTAGTGAGGCATTAGAAATACAAAAAAAAGAAGACAATCAGAAAAGTGTCAATTTGATAATATAAGATAAAAGCGGACTTAAATAGAACATTGCTGCCAGGTTATGCTTGTAAGTTTTTTTGCGAGACTTTGCACGTCTGCCTTGAATTTGACTGCTTTCAGCTAAAAAAAATGTATATAAATTATACAGTTGTCAACTACTTATGACAAGGCAGTATGGTTTTGTGCGTTCGCCTGTCCACAAGGACTAAAATTATAAAAAAATGTACTGTTGTCAAAATACGCATATGATATGAGAGGCAGTGTATAAAAGGTGATGATGTGTGTGATGTCATGAAACCTTTCTGATTATGTAATCGGAAAGTGGCATTGGAAATAGGAAATCAGTAACAAATATTCATCTTATTCTTCTTCTCAGCATATTTTACTCCAATGCAGGATGTATGCCTCTTGCTATTTTTTCCACCTCTTACGGTTTGCGGCGTCTCTCTTCCAGGTCGGCCCTGCCGTCTTTTTTATATCGTCCGACCATCTGGCAGCTGGCCTGCCTACGCTTCGGCTTCCCATTCTTGGCATCCACAAGAGGGCTCTAGTCGCCCACCGTCCATCATCATTTCGGCACACATGTCCCGCCCATCTCCATTTCAGGCTGGCTACTCGTTCAATGTTGTCTTTAACTCTCGTGCGTTGCCTGATCTCCGCGTTCCGCACTCTATCTCATTAAGGTGCAGTTAAACTAAAAGGCTTTGAGGATTTAGTAATGGAGTCTGCTTCATATCGTTTCCCCTCTGCCAAAGACTTTGGCCAAGAATTTGTACATTGACCAAACCTGTTTATAAAAACTATTTCATTAATCGATTCTTCGCAGTCTTGTAATCGTTATGTACCCGTAACAAGCTCCGTCAAAATGCCTGTATGTGCTATGTATGGATTCAAAACTCGTTCAAATACATCATGTATACAAAATATGCGATACCATTTCATATCTTGCCTTTATTTATTTATATTACAACATTTTATTACATAAAATTGTTCAAGAAAATCAAGTACCAGGGAATCGATAGCAAAATCGGTTTCAAAAATATCGCACACAATTCGTATTTTCATTTTTAACTGATGGAGAAAGTTTGACATTTATTGTATTCTCGTATTTAAGGTTAATAAGGTCTACCCATCTTTAAATTTTGTAGGAAATATCAGACTTAGTGAATCAAGTAAGACAGAAGACTCTGCCTTGGTCTAATGTTAAGCTTACATGTAAGCCAATAAGGTTGAATATTTATTGGGCTTATTTGGAATACGTATTACGCGCGAAAATACATAGTGATGTGAACGTTACTCTTTATGACACAATGTCGAGAGTAGGTATAAAATGTCGAGATACGGACACTTGTGTTTACGTATATTAGTGTTCTCACAGTAAGTAAATAAAAACACAGTCTTATCGAATTCAATAACTTCATTGTTACAAATGCTACTGAACGCTAATTGGACCTATATTATAAATTGTATTTAGGTACTTACTAAAATATCACTAAGGAATATCAATATCACCGGTCTTATTGCAAAAACTTGTATGTATATGCACCTACGCACCTTGTACCTACGCACTTGTATTCAAATTGTATCCTTACGAGTATTCACAATTAAGCCTCAGTGAGTTTTACCCCAGCTAACTAAAACTTTCTTACTACAACAAAATAAATAATACTCACAATAAAGTACACTCGTATGGACATATATTGTTTTCTTTCACAACTGCTAATTAATATCGATACCTTTAGGCTCAAAGGGTGTAAACGCCAAATTGCCACTTTACAGGAGAAGCAAAAAAAGAAAAGTATTTTAGAAAAAAAATCATAACTTCTTTGTTTTTTGGCAGAATAACTTAAATTTTGGCCAACGTACTTGAATTTTTAAGATAAACATTTTGAATATCAATCATTTAGGATAAATGAATAAATAAAGAAAAAGGGTGTGTTATACTCCCTTAACTTTTTGAAATAATGGCGTTTACGCCCTTAAACTTCACATAATATGCAAAAAATGTAGGGAGTATTGGTTACTAAACGTTTGAGTTTTGGTCTAAATGGGGCGTATATCACAATTACCATAGTTATAATCGGCCTTATAAACTCATTCATAACATAGGCAATGCTCTGAATGGGTGTATAATACACCGTGGGGTTAAAAAAATATTTATAATCAATTAAAAGGTTGCTGCTTTTATTAAAAAAATGTCTACACTGACTATGCTGTTGCTGATTATATTTTTCTTTTATGTCTAGGGATAAAAATAATGTTAATGGCGTTATTGGACAATTAAGCTACTACCAAAGCCCAGATTAAAATGCGATATGAAACCAGTAAAACAAACAACAATTCATCATAAATTTAAGAGTCAAACTCTTGTCGGCGCAACTGATGAATGTAACTGTATCCATCTAACTCTGTCTAAAGCCACCTCCTTGACTTCTTTATACGACACACACAACGTCTACTTTCTCTTTTATTTGTTTCATGTAAATTCCTCTATGTCTCCCTCTTCCTAGCTTTCCTTCAATTCTTCATTCTATTATGTTTTTTTATCAAAGCGTCATGTCGTATAAGGTGACCAAACATTTTCCCTCTCTTATTTTCTATTATCTTTAGCAAACTCCTTTTTTTCATTCACTCTTTTAAGCACTTCTTCATTTGTGATATTTTTTGTCCAACTTATCTTCTCCATTCATCTCCAGCTCCACATTTCAAATGCTTCCAGTATCTCTCTGTCCTTTTTCGTCATGGCCCACGCCTGACACCCATAAAATGCTATACTCCAGATGAAAGTTTTGATGAGCTTCTTACAAACAGCAATTAATAATGACATCTTTATTATATAATATATTTCTTTCCATAATATCCTCTAGATACAATGTAAGGTACATTTACTCTCATTTAGTATTATTTTTCCTTATAATTACCAACACATACATATTAACTACTAAATTAAATATAATAGCATGCTTTTAGAATACTAATAATCACAAATCTTTACGTTTTGATTTTTATAAAACCTATAGACACAACTTAATATCTTTTACTCTCACATAGCATTTCTTTCTTTTTGAAATTACCAACATATAATTATGTAGATATTAATTAAATACTAAATGGAGTAGAAGACTTTTAAAATACTTAATCATTAAATTAAATTTATGTTTTAAAACGCACAGAACCAAAAAATATAACTGTGCGTACTGTAAATTAAAAATGTCGACTGAAATTGAACGTAAATTTATACACATTATACACAATGTCTCCCATTTTTATCACATTATCTGTCTATACTTTTCATTTCACACTTGCAACATAGATACGCCCAGTATACAGGTAAGTATACATAGATTTAGAATGATGGTCATTCGCTTCTATACTGTAGTTTTAATAACGCAATAACTGTTCATTCTTACTTTATAATTGGATAATGACAATGAATCATTACTATCGTATAGGTACACAGTACGTAAGCAATTTTGAAATAATAAAATAACTTAGCGAGCCTATAAGCCATAATTTGTACATTTCTTGGGGCGTATAAGTCAAATAGTTTTGTTATCATAGGGCGTAAGAGGCGCAGCATGCCTACTACGTTACGGCGTATGAGTCATTTTAAAACGTACAATGCAAGGATACGGGCGTATAAACCTAATTTAGCCTACTAGAGTCATACTACCTAAATTAAGTAGCATAATTTCTACGTCGTATGAGCTTGTTTAGTTTTGTATTATAAACATTTTATAACAACTTTGTTATAAGACCTCTTTATTTTTTTTATTTCTGAACTTATTACCTAAATAAACAAAAAAATGTGTAAATGTATC